>VMKM01002587.1:0-64906 GCA_008360985.2 Macquaria ambigua
GATGAAGTGGTGTCAGTGTGGTGAGATGAAGTGGTGTCAGTGTGGTGAGATGAAGTGGTGTCAGTGTGAAGTGGTGTCAGTGTGGTGAGTTGAAGTGGTGTCAGCGTGGTGAGATGAAGTGGTGTCAGCGTGGTGAGATGAAGTGGTGTCAGGCTCAGAGTGTATCAGTGAAGGTTCAGTGGTTTGTGTGTTGGTGTTTGTTCAGTCGTAGACACACCAGTTTGGACTGGGACAGACCCCGTGAGTGACTTACTGGTCCTGGCTCTCTGAGCGTCCTGGTTGGCGATGGTCACACCTTCCTGCAGCTCGTCAGGCTCCAGAGGATCAACACAGCCCTGGTCCTGAGTTCAAAGGTCAGAGGTCAAACAGGATAAAATCATGTTGTTTCTCCTGAGTGTTATCTATGTTATCTTTACACACTTGGATGTTGAAGTGAATGATATTCTGACACTCATAATTACAATAACTCCCACATGACTTGAACATGGCGGCCGTGGGAGGAGCATCAGTCCACATTAACAAGGTTTTAATGTCTCAAGACTCCAGATTTTATCCCGTGAAGATGAAATAACTTGTTGTGTAGAAACATAAAGATCTTCTGTGAAAAACACACAAGAAACTACACTACAAAGTGTGTGTGACTGTGTATATATGTATTTGTGTATTCATGTGAGTACCAGGGCCTTCTGCTGCCGGTCTGCTGACAGCTGGTCCAGGTACCAGGGCCCATTGTCAGTACGGAGGCCCCTGAGGGCCAAACATGGCAGCTGCAGAGCCGAGAGCAAAGTGAGTTCATCTGCAGAGTCCAGAGCTTCATCCACCTGCTCCACCACTGATCGCACTGAGACACACAGAGGAAATCAGTATCATCAATATTTATCAGTATCATCAATATAAATCACCGCTGATCAAACTGAGACACACATTCATTAATTGGCTAAAAGACAAACTCTTCTCAGTTTTCAAACTGATTCTTTAAGTTTTTCGACTTATTTTATTTTAGATTTTATTTTAATTGTTATTTAATTGTTGATATTTAATTGTTTTCTGCTTTGAAAAGACTTCTGGACATATTTTATTTAAAATATTTCTCTGTTTTAAACATTTAATTAAACAATTGTTCTGTTTCAGAGGAGTCAAAGACAGAAAACTGTCTCCAATGTTGACATGTTGCTGCAGGTGGGCTGTGATTGGTCAACTGAATCTTTCTGCACCAAGTTGAGTTTTAACATTTCAAATGAAAGTGAAGAAAAGTTACCTGAGAAATAATAACAGTGATTTTTGTAGAGACGTTTGGTCTGAGTCGCCCTGATAGAAACTCACAGTTGACGATGTTGATGTTGTCCTGGATCTCCCTCTGAGTCAGAAACTCTTCATAGATATCTTTCTCCTCTGGACCTCCATACTGACACACACACACACACACACACACACACACAGTAACAGGCGGTAACAGACAGTAACAAACGGTAACAGCAGCTCTGTATAGTAAAAAGTAAAAATTACTAACTTATGTTGAGTTAGAGATCAGGACTGAACTGTCTGATTGGACAAACAGCCTTCTCTCAGACCAATCAGAGATCAGACTCACCCTGTTGGCTGCCTGCTCTTCTTTCCTTCTTTTGGCCTGATGTAGCATCTCCTGATAGACGCTCATCAGCGCCTCCTGCAGGTCACTGAGCAGGGCGTTAGGGTTCCTCAGAGCCGTCGCTGTGACCTCCACATGACCTCTGTCCACCGCCTCGTTAATGGCAATCACCGCCGCATGGACTGATGGGAAAAAAAACACCAGTTCACCGTCTCCTCCTCTCTGCCCACTGTATGACCTCTCAGCCAATCAGCTCGTCTCACTCTACCTGCAGCCTCGTCCACTGACAGCTCATTGGCCAGAATTCCTCCAATCTTGTTGAACGCCGGCATCTGGATTCCATATTTATCCAACTCCAGCTTCATGTTGTCGATCTCCTCCTCTGAGCACACACACGGGAACACACAGTAACACACACATACACACAGTAACACACACACACACGGGAACACACACACACACGGGAACACAGTTACACACACACACAGGAACACAGTTACACACACACACACACAGGAACACACACACACACACACACACACACACACACACAGTAACACAGTTACACACACACACAGGAACACACACACACACACACACACAGTAACACAGTTACACACACACAGTAACAGTTACACACACACAGTAACACAGTTACACACACACAGTAACACAGTTACACACACACACAGTAACACAGTTACACACACACACAGGAACACACAGTAACACACACACACACACACACACAGGAACACACACGAACACACACACAGTTTCCTTAAATGCTTTTTTTTAAATAATTGGGACCAATAAAGTTGCTGATTTCAAACTTCAGAACACTGACTCATTAAAAACTGATCAGCTGATTGATTGATTGGCTCGAATAACAAACATTTCACCTGTGAACTTGACCTTTCCATAGAGGTCGTGGATCTGTGGAGCCAGCCCCCGTCTGTACAGGTACAGGCTGCAGACAGAGAGAGACAGACAGGCAGTTAGCACAGACAGACAGGCTGTTAGCACAGAGAGAGAGACAGGTGAACACACCTGAGGGCGTGGATACAGTAGACGGCTCTCGGCATGTTCTTCTTGTCGTAGACGTCTGTAGTTTCAGGGTGGAAGATCTGAAAGCAACAAGTGATTACTGATCAGCTGATCAATGCTCTGATCAGCTGATCAATGCTCTGATCAATTAGTAATAGTCTGCTCACTGACCGCTGGCAGTCCGACTGTCGTCATGGCGATCCTCCAGTGGTTGATGTTGTCAGTGTGACGGAACTGAAGACCCAGCGCCTGATCAGATCAATACACAGCTGATTATTGACAGATCAATAGACAACAGACTGTTGACAGGTTAAAATGTTATGTTCTGATTACTAATATTATTAATGATCACTAACTGTCTGTCTGTCTGTCTGTCTGACCTGGTATCGGAGCTGATCCGGGTCGTAGATCTTCTTCAGGGGGACGGCATTCGGAGCGAATCGATGACCCAGTTTTGCGAGAACGACTCCGTTCCTCAGCGCCTCCTCCAGCTCAGTGGGAACAGGAAGCTCCTCCCCCAGACACGCCTCCATCCACCTTTAGGAGGAAAAGAGAGAGTGATGTCATATGTGATGTCATCTTCTGACTGCAGGAGATAACAGGTTTCATGAAGGCTCAGAAACTAATAACAGAAACTGAAGAAGAAGAAGAAGGAGAAGAAGAAGGAGGAGGAGAAGAAGATGACGACGAAAGAGGAGAATAATAATAACAACAACAACAACAACAACAACAACAAGAAGAGGAAGATTAAAATGAACCTCACTGACCTCTTGGCCTCCTCCAGCCTGCAGAGGTACTGATAGGCCACATTCTGGATCCTCTGCTCATCCATCTGCTCTGCTGTCAGACGCTCATCTGAACACGAACACACACACACACACACACAAATGTTAAAATACACACCCACACCTTGAGGTAGGAAGTATTCAGGTACACTTGTTTATACTCCGACTGTCCTAAATAATAACACTGATTATAAACAGACAGGAGACAGACAAGTAAACAGACAGACAGCTAAGCAGACAGACAGGTGCACAGACAGAGAGGTAAGCAGACAGACAAGTGAACAGACAGACAAGTAAACAGACAGACAAGTAAACAGACAGACAGGTAAAGACAGCTAAGCAGACAGACAGGTGCACAGACAGACAGGTGTTAATGTGTATACGATTTAAACTAGAATTTGCTCTTGAAGCTGTTTTATTTTGAAAGAAAAAGAATAAGAAAACATTGATCAGGATCAATAACGATTATTAGTATTTCAGTTGGCCGATGGTCGGATGGGAGACTTTGCTGCTTCTCTTCATCATCTTCATCAGTGAATTGGACCTTTGTGTTCCTCAGCCAGCTGTGGGAACTAACTGAACCGTTAATGGAGAAAAGAATCGATAATGAAACCAATCGTTGGTTGCTGCTTAATATTTACCTGATTCTTTGAAACGGATATCAAAGTCTAAAGAAGAAGCTTCCTGTGTTCAAGTATCATAGTTTTTTACACTAAAATAACTTTTAATAACTCATAATGTTCCCTTTAGTTAGAATGAGCTGAAACAAATCCCCAGTTTTCTAAATCAATTCAATTCAATTCAATTTCAATTCAGTTTTATTTATATAGCGCCATATCATAACAAAGTTATCTCAGGGCACTTTTTCGAGTAGAGCAAGTCTAGACCGACTCTTTATATTTACAGAGACCCAGCATTTCCCACCATGAGCAAGCACTATGCGACAGTGGCAAGGAAAAACTCCCTTTTAACAGGTAGAAACCTCGAGCAGAACCAGAACCAGAACCAGGCTCTAGGTGGGCGGTCATCTGCCTCGACCGGTTGGGTTGAAGGGGGAGCAGGAGAGAGAGAGCAGGAGGAAAGAGAACATACAGCAGCACAATACAGTTTCACACAGAGATGTAACGCAATGGCCGCGGCAATGGCATGGCTGTCAACACCAACAGAAACAATACTAAGAGCAACATTACAGCAAGTAACGTTAAACACAGTGAAACGTGCTGGCAGCAGATAAAACTGTAACACCACCAGACGAACTCAAGTCAAACAGGAATCAACACGGAGAAAGAGACTCACAGCGATTCTGTTCGGCTGTATCCACCATGTTGGCTGTTCGCTCCGTGTCTTCGTCCTCCGGCGGGTTAATTCACTTTATATTTGTCTTCTCGGTGAACAAACCTCTCTTTAAAATCTCTCCAGATGAAATTCAGATCATAAAAACTTGTAAAGCAGCTCCGTCTCAGTTTGAAACTGTCCGCTGCTCGGAGCTGCTTCCTGTCTGAAGTTTGAAAGCTCCCGCCGTCCTCTGATTGGCCGGATGACCAGCCGCCTCTCCCATAGGCTGGCGCGTTGCCGCATTGGATTGTGGTCTATGTATTTTGCTGTCGTTAAAATAAACGTCTACGATAACTTTAGTTTTTTTTAAAGAACTTCTTCTAAATGATATGAGATGCCAGACTCGTTAGATGGTTTATCATCTTTATCTACTTGATCTATCGACTTTGTTTCCCCTGTAGTCGTTTCCATGTTGCCATGGCAACGCAGTCAACTACAGTCAGCAGTAGCACATAGCAGATGTTGCTAGCTGCTTCATTAAACACGTCACTTATTAAGAACATATCGATCGTACTTCAGAAGAGTTATTGACAACTGAACATTGAACGGCTCAGCATGAAGGAGCTTCATCTTCACCTGGAAACAGTAAGTGTTGGTTCACTGGCATGTTAGCTAACGCTGCTAACCTTTAACACAAGGCAGGTTAGCACAAGTTAATAAGCAGCAGGAAGTCAAGTTTAGTAATACAGTGAGAGACTTTCAACGTGCTTTAATCTCCTTATCTTTAATAACAATAATAATAATAATAATACAACTTTATTTTTTAAGAACATTTTCTGAGCTGGCTTCAATCTTTTAAACGATGCATTATTTCTGTAAATCTGGAGGATTCATGGCAGAGAAACATTTGGATTTAAATAATCAGAGTTTATTGGGTAAATATTTTATGCATACATTTCCTTATAATGCCACTTATTTTCGGTTCAGTTTCATTCAATCATCTGTTTCTCTGTTCAGTTTTATGTTCATGTGCTGACTCGTCCAGCAGGGGGCGCTGTTAGCTTTAGCTTTAGCTTTCAGCCTCACCCACATCCATGGCCTCACCAGGGCCTCACAAGCCCCCAGGAAGAGCGCCAGGCTTTGAAGCCAATTTGACATAGTGGCCAAACCGTGTAATTACAACTTCCGGGTCCGTCACGTGATGCACATTGGCCCCAAGAGACTTTTTCCCATAGACTTACATTGGGAAAGAGACGTCTGTAAATCAGCGGATATCTTTTTTTGAGGTACAACAACTAGCCAGTATGAACACTTAAATAGCCCTTATTTAAATCATTATGTCCTAAAAGTTGTAAAATGCATAAATAGCCGAATCCAGAGTTATAGAGTGACTGCTATTCATGTGAGAGAGCCTGAGACGGAGCGGCTAGGAGGCGGGGCTAAAGGAAGCGCTAGTGCGCTTGCTCCGAGACCCATGAGACCTAGCGGTTTGGAGGCGGGGTTAAAGGAAAAGCTAGTGCGCTTGCTCTATGGGCCAAGAATGCGGAAGCTATGTGGAAGATCCGAGTAATTTTATATCCGGGAAGTCGAATTTCTTTGGCTTCATGCACCACTGAGCAGCTTTCATAGGAATGAACGGGGCCCCGCCTCCGACGCTGTATCCAGTTCTCTTTATACATCCATGGGGCCTCACCAACTGAAACCAAACAGGAAGAGGACCGGAAGTTCTTCAAAATAAATCTCAGTAAAATAAAGGGATTGCGTCTCCTTTACAGAAAAACAAATACATCTCCACTCAAGGAACTTTAGCTGTTCTGGTGCTTTCGATCACATCAAATGATCTTCATCTGTAGGTTGGATACTACTAAATGGATCTTGAGGGGAGAAATGTTTTGTCAAAGGAACATTTAACAGACCACATATTTAATCAAATCTATTCTTATTGATCAGGTAAAACCTCAAACATTTGTTGGTTTCACCTTCAATCTGTTGTTCTGTTTCATTTTTACATTTTATGATTATTATTATTATTATTATTATTAAAGTTTAAGTCAATATTTAGACTTTTAGGATAAATTAAAATGAATGAGAGTGAATCCATGTTGACTTCACTTTGGATCTTAACAATTATATTCATATTTAGATAAATAAAATACTAATCAATCAATCAAAACAATCAGCTGATTAATGAAAACCGTTACTATTGTCAGATCTCTGTGTGTTTCTGTCTCTTCAGACTCTGTCCAGTTCTCCTCCTGCAGGTCCAACATGGCCTCTGATGCATCTCCTCCAGGTGACAATGAGGTGAAGGTGAGGAGGAGGAGGAGGGAGGTAAGGAGGAAGGAGGCTCAGGCGGTGGACATCGAGGAGTTAACGTCTGCTGGTCACAGAGCTCTGCAGGAGGGACGGACGGAGGATGCTCTGAGCTGCTTTACCAACACACTGAAGGCTGCAGGACAGGTGAGTCTGCTGAGGTCAGAGGTCACCTTCAGGTGAGTCTGCTGAGGTCAGAGGACACCGACAGGTGAGTCTGCTGAGGTCAGAGGTCACGAACAGTTGAGACCACTGAGGTCAGAGGTCACCTACAGGTGAGAATGCTTAGGTCAGAGGTCACCTACAGGTGAGTCTGCTGATGTCAAAGGTCACCTACAGGTGAGACCGCTGAGGTCAAAGGTCACCTACAGGTGAGACCGCTGAGGTCAAAGGTCACCAACAAGTGAGTTTGCTAAGGTCAAAGGTCACCTACAGGTGAGACCGCTGAGGTCAGAGGTCACCTACAGGTGAGTCTGCTGAGGTCAGAGGTCACTCACAGGCGAGACCAAGAAGTCAGAGATCACCTACAGGTAAGACTGCTGAGGTCAAAGGTCACCAACAAGTGAGTCTGCTAAGGTCAAAGGTCACCTACAGGTGAGACTGCTGAGGGTCTCCATGTATACACCCACAGATGTATACGTACACATAGATCCCTCACTGGTCGCTGCTGTTCATTGGAGCGAATCGTCAACGCGGCGGCCATATTGGTTCAGTCTTAATGAGTGTAAGTCTGTGGAGGTCGATCACCAAGCTGTTTGTTACAAACATGTAGGATACAGGATAGCAGTAATAATAGCAGTAGTAATATTAACAGTAGTAGCAGTAGTAGTAGTAGCAGTAGTAGTAGTATTAACACTAGTAGTAGAAGCAGTAGTAGTATTAACAGTAGTAGTAATAGTAGTAGTAGCAGTAGTACACCGCTGCAGCGTTTTGAAACGTCTTTGGTCTGAACTGGTCTTATATCTCTGGCTGATTTCCCATCATGGTCTGCTCCTCCTCAGCTGCAGGACTCGCGGGTCCTCCGAGCCTGTTCCTTTAACCTCGGGGCAGCCTACGTGGAGGCAGGCCAGCCTAAGAAAGGTCTGGACTTCCTGCGTCGGGCTCAGTCCGGTCCGAAGGCAGACCGGCTCCCGGACCTCCAGTTCAACCTGGCCCTGGCCCACAATGCAATGGGGCAGAGCCGAGAGGCCGCCGCCTATTTCCTGCAGGCCGCTCAGCTGTACAGATCGCAGGGAGACGGAGGCAGCGAGGGGGGCGCCTGCATGGAGATGGGCCACTGCTACAGCAGAGTACAGGTCAGAACCAGAACCAGAACCAGAACCAGAGACAGAGACAGAGACAGAGACAGAGACAGAGACAGAACCTGAACCAGTTAACACCTGTGTGTGTGTGTACGTACGTTTGTGTGTGTGTGCGTGCGTGTGTGTGTGTGCGCGTGCAGGACTGGTCTCTGGCGGTTCAGGGTTTCCTGCGGGCTGCAGAGAGTTACAGAGTGGTGACCATGTTGGATTCTGCAGCTGCTGCCCTCAAAGAGGCAGGAAGTCACATGGTCCAATCAGATCAGTTCAGCCATGATGACATCATTGGCGTGCTGACAGAGTGTCTGAGTTTGACAGACAGCATCACCGACCCGAGGATTCTGGGTAATCACCGTCATCAAACTGGACTTTATTATACTATAAATATATACATACCTCTATATAAACCTGTCTGTCTGCTGCTGCTGCTGTCCAGGTGAGCTGTACCTGTCAGTGGGCATGTCTTACTGCCAGCTCAGGTGTTTCCAGGAGGCCGTGCAGTGTTTCCAGCAGGCTCTGGGCCCCGCAGCTCAGTGGCCCCCCCTGCTGGCCAAAGTGCTCCACAACCTGGGAGCTGCTCTGAACTCGGCGGGCCAGTTCACCCCCGCTGTGGGCTACCACAGGCTGGCTGCTGGACTCTATGGTCAGACTCCGTCACTCACCTGTCACTGCAATCAATCAATCAATCAGGGCCTGTATTGATCAGGCGTCTCAGAGCAGGAAGTCGCTCCTGACTGATTCATTAGTTAGTGTTGAAGTAAAACCTGCTGCATTTATTCATTCACAGGTTTGTTTGTTTAAAATGGCTGATGATATTTAAAACTAGAGGGCAGAACTTTTCCAGATGACACAGTGCTGATTCAGCCAGTCATCTCCACGTAAATCTCTCTGTGTGTCGCAGTGTAACAGAGTCTTTAAATCTCCTGGAGCACCGGCAGTAAAACCAGAGCCATGTAGAGAGAGAGTCACGTCAACAGAAGCTCAAAATGTTCGATGGTCACATGACTGACATAGACTTCAGGTAGTTCTCTCTACATGGCTCTGGTCTGACGGAGTAGCTGCAGCAACCAGGAGTCTGGAGGAAAAACCTGAGAAGCTCCAAGAAAAGTTTCTGATGCTGCAGATAAAACAGAAACTCTGGGTTCAGAGGAAGGACTACAGTCAGAAACAGAACCAAACAGGGAGAACCGTCTGTGGAGAGGCTGAAAGAAGAGCAGGGACTGAGGGCAGACAGGATTGGACCGGCTGGTCTGTTAAATATTACCTTTACTCTGCCTAAATAATGGATTATTGTCTTGGAGCTGTGGAGATGAGAGCTCACCTGTAGGCAGATGCCATGTTTGTGTAATTACTCTCCCTGCCAGAAGGGGGAGACAAAGGTTCAGCACTGCAGCTTTACAGAGACATATTCATCATGTTGCTGCACTCACCTGTAATACATATTAAACCAACAGCAGGTGGGGCTGGAAGGTGAGCTGTACAGCAGATGTTATTGATCAGTCTCATGATCTCAATCAGGTCTTGATGAATCCATGATGTGAGTGGATGTTTACTGAAAGTCTAATGCAAACGGATTATTATTCATTTTTGCATCACATGATCGCAGGCGAACACACACAGATACATGACATCACAACTTGTTCTTTGTGTCAGAGGCGACATCACAGCGACGTCTCACTCTGTCAGGACTCGTCCTCCTCAAAGCTCCGCTGGGTTCAACCTTCAGTCCGATTCACACACCTGAACCTGAACCTGAGACTTCTTCATGGAAAAGCATAACATAGCAAACATAATATAATATAATATAATAAAATATAATATTCACTGTGTTATTCCACAATACATTCAATATGATATGAAGTGATGATATACTGTTTCTGTGTGTGTGTGTGTGTGTGTGTGTGTGTGTGCAGGCTCTCTGGGTTGCCGTGGCAACCAGGCTCGGTGTTTCAGTAACTTGGCATTTGCCTGCAGTCACCTGGGTGATGAAGAGGAGGCAGCAGAGAGCTTCATCCACGCTCTGCAGGGATTCAGAGACACGGGTAACATTAGTAACTTCCTTGTTGCTGTTTATTGATTATCTCTTTGGGCTGTGTTGTCATGACAACATGAAGCAGCTGGTTCCTGCACAGAACAAAGTTTTACTGACGTTATGAATCATCAAAACTGTGAAGAAACCAAGTCGATCACCTGCACTCACTTTATATGTCAGCTGATCAATTAATATACAAACCAATCAATCACCAATCAAACAGAAAAACACTAGATACAGGAAGATTCTCTGACAGCATGGACACTGTCTCACACACACAGACAGACAGGCAGACAAGGAGAGACAGACAGACAGAATGAGATCGATCTCCAGCAGAGAGGAAGAAGATTCAAAGAGACGTTTAAAGCAGAAATACTGAAGAAAGAAACAGTAGAAAAAGGAAGCAACTATGTACCTGTCTGTCTGTCTGTCTCTACCTGTCTGTCTCTTTGCAGAGGACCACCTGGCTCAGGTTCAGGTGTGTGAGTCGTTGGCAGAGTGTTACCTGAAGCAGAGGAAGCAGCAGAAAGCTGTTCAGCTCTACAAACAGGCTCTGAGTGCCCTGTCTCACTGCCAGGTAACAACACTACTGTGTATTCATGTAAGGGGGTCAAAGGTCAAAGGTCACATGAGATTAACACATCATCACCTGACACATGAAGGACTGTTTGGTCACAATCACATGATCAGTTTATACAGTCAAGTTCAGCCAATCAGGTTTTACATCATTCTGACCAATCACAGCTCATGTTCTTCACTTTCAGGAAAGTTCTGGTTGTGTTCAGGATCGTCTGGTGGAGCGTCTCACTGCAGCTCTACAGCAGAGTCTGACTGTCAGTCTGCAGGTCTGATCACATGACATCCACCTCCGACCAACCAACCAACCCAAACACCACACCACACCTCCGACCAACCCAAACACCACGTCACACCTCTGACCAACCGACCAACCCAAACACCAAAACAGTTAAAATCAAAAATACATAAAATAGAAACGCCTGTGATTATTGTTCTACATAATAAAGTGAAATTATAATCAACAGTGTGACTGGAGCAAGTTGTACATTTGATGTCGTCTCCATAATCAGCGCTCCTTTTTTCACACTCAGAGGCCACGCCCACTCAGACCACGCCAACGCAACCCACCTGTCGGACAGCCGGTCAGGTAACAGCCAATCAGATCTCATTGTCACTGTGACACACCTGAGCCAAAATGTAGGAGAGAAACAATTTATTAAAGGTTGGGTAGGCAGTTTTCTTTTGGCGTCATTGGGCAAAAATGCCCAAAATCCTGCAACTTGTGATAAATGTCCAGCACCTCCTTTGCCTACAGCGGTGTATAGTACAAAACAACACGTCCTGGCTCCACACGGAGCTTCAGGCTCATTATGTTCAATGCCATGGTGCTCGTAACGACGAGTGGCAAAGAGGCATGATGACAAACAGTGGGGAATAACTTTTGACGGGGGACAGTGGTGTGTGTGTGGTGTACTAGCCTCTCATCCCGCCGCTGGATGGCGTTGTAGCTGCCTCCGAAGCCTGGGGTGCTCTGCTCTGTGGCCGCAAAGCATTGGAGGGGCGTCTTTGAGAAAACAAGTAGCGGCGGGAGGGACAGTGGTCTCGGTGAGGCTCACGCTGTGGAGAGCGAGCCCTACAAGGGATACAGTTTCACAGGGGAACCGACTTCTTCTGCTGCCTGTCAAAGTAGTCGTTTGGTGGGAGGGGCTTAGCGGAGTGATACGAGGCAGCAGAGAGAGAGGAGGAAGGTTTTGCCTAGGTTGCACAGATTTTGCCTACCCCAGCTTTAATAGTGACCTTTATAGGTGATCAGTTCTGTCCAGCTGTTTTCATTAATCTGCTCCGCCCTCCTCACAGGAAGAGTGACATCACACAGAGTCCAGGCAGAGTGTCCAACCAGCAACCAGATGATCAGAGGGGGGAGGGGCAAGGTGAGTCTCACCTGTTTAATATATAAGCAGTAAAACAAACAAAAGACATACATTAACTGGTGAGGGTGCACCACTGATCTATTTCCCAGTGTTGATCTCAACACTGCTGTCTGTCCACCTGTCTGTCTGGCGGGTCCGCCATGTACTACAGATGTTAGCTGAGACGTGTTAAATGACGCTATGTGACGCAATGTGTTTGTGATGGTGTGTGAACAGGATCAGAGCAGGAGGCCACAGGTAGACAGGAAGCAGCAGAGCATTGTGGGTCAGCAGAGGGTGGAGCCACTGAAGGACCTGGACTACACAGGTAACACACATATTAATAATATATGCACAGTGACCTCAGATGGGCCCTAATCCAGAGGTTGAGAACCTGTTTCTTTTGTAATAAACATCTGTGTCTCTGTGTTTTCAGTTCATACCACTCCGACCAGCTGCAGCACAGTGAGTCACCTGATACACCTGATACACCTGGTCCTGAGTTCTCCTGGTTCTCTGATGTTCTACTGAGAACCCAGGAGAACCCATAGACTGTATATAAAGATGGACGACGCGTCTCCACTTCCTCCCACTCTACAAAAATGAAGCCAAAATATCCCAGATACGGGAGCTGCCATCTTGCCTGGTGACATCATTTGGAGCCAGAGTCTGCGCAGTAGTGATCGAGGCCCCGCCCATACACCCGCCTGAACCAATCACAGCACACTCACAGCTGTCAATCACCCCTTTTTATAGCATCAAATAACTAATTAAAACCAAACTGATCAGAAAGACAGAAACACTTGAACAAACATCAGCGTGATAAGAACTACCTAAAATGACAGAAACCATCTTTGGGAACATTTTATTTGACGTGTACTTTGATTTTTCAGTTTGGCCCATGTCCCATCTTTGTATACAGTGTGTGGGAGAACCCAGGAGAACTGCTCTAATGATATAATTTTAGAACAAACAGGAAGTGGAGGTGATGACATACCTGTGTGTTTTCAGGTGAGCTGTGGTTGGACAGAGAGAAACCTCACACTGACAGGTAACTATAAGATTCAAATAAAGACGTTAAAATAACAAAATGACTCAACAGCTGGGAGCTGAATCCTGATTGGTGGTTGTTTTCTTTCAGTGAAACCTCATTGGTCCAGGAGACTGATGTCCCGCCCACTGGCCCAGCTGGTGTCAGAGAGACCACACCCCCTACAGCCAGGTGGAGGTCTCGGTTCTGTTCACTGATGTAGACTCACCTGCCTGGTGCTGCTACTGATCATGTATTGATTTGAGATCATGAGTCTCTGTGATCATCGACTGGACTAAATATAAAGACTCTGGTTTCCATGGAAACGCTGTCTACAGGAGGAGTCCTGCACAGAGTCTGATCCACATCACAGAGTCCGATCCACATCACAGAGTCTGAGCCACATCGCAGAGTCCTGCACAGAGTCTGATCCACATCACAGAGTCTGATCCACATCACAGAGTCCTGGTCTGAACCACACTGGATCAACTTCTTTAGTTTCTTTCTGTAGCAACGAGACGTTCAGAGACTCATTTTATACAAATTTATCTACGACTCAAAATGGTTTCATTCAGAAGTTCAAAACAACGTTTGAAAGTATATATACAGTATATACTGTATATAATTATATATATATACAGTATACTTTATATAAATACTAATTTATATATTATAAATAATTATATTGTTTAGTTTTTATGTGTTGATGAAAAATAACAATAATAATATTTTGTCACAGTTGTCGTTTTCTTACTTTTTGTTTCCGTTGGTAACAGAAACGTTTGGCCAGCGGTGGCGTGGAGCTCGACGTGATGTCACTTCCTCTTTATAGTCTTTACAGTAAAATCCACGTCTGACATTATTTACAGCGGTTCTCCTTGTTGGTGGATCTGATACCTGGTCTCACATCCAAAAACACCCAGAAACACCCAGACTCCTGTTTCATCCATCAAAGACTTTATTCTGCTGATCAGGCAGGAAACACACACACACACACACACACACACACACAGTCAGGTTTCCATCACTTCAGAGGACATCACATTCACGTCCCGCACACTAACGCTAACATTAAACATTAAAGATTAAACATTAAAGCAGGTCTTCACTCTGACAGATTGACATTATGAGGACGTATGATTTGTCCCCAAAAGAAAGGCAAGTCCCAACAATGTGAGTGTGTACACAGATTGATGTCCCCACAACATGAACTATACATGTCCACACACACACACACACACACACACACACACACAGAGTGTAACCCTGTTAATAAGATGCCTGATGAAGATGAAGATGACTGTTCTGGTTGGTTTTTACACGTCTTCCTGTTATGTGATCCTCTTCAGATTGATTAATTGATTGATTACTGGTTAATGTGATTTTTCAGATCAGTTTCACCTTCAGATCAGATCTGATATTAAATCAGGAACAAAAGGATTTTCTCAGCAGGAAACTGAACACACACACACACACTCACACACACACACCCTCTCTCACACACACACTCACACTCTCACACACACCCTCCCTCGCGGAGCTCCTCCTCCCTGCGCTGCAGTCTGCAGGTTTCTCTTCAGTGTTTCAGAAGCTGCTGCAGTCAACAGAAACCTGAACTGATCCGGATCAGACCAGGTTCTGTGCATCAGTCTGGGTTCTTCAGGGTTCTATGTGGGTTCCTGAACAGAGAACATGAGGAGGAGAACAGAGGAGTCCGACCTGACGGGGAGAAACATTCAGAGCTGCTGATCAGGTAAAAACACCAACTCTTTCATAATAAAAGCCTCGCTGACAGTAACGGAACCTCATCTGGGTTTCAGGAGTTTAATGAGTCAGACAAACATAAAGGTTTCAGCTGATCCATCAACTCACCTGTTTGACTGAACACAGGTTGTTTATTGAACGTGTCAATTCTTCTTAAATCAGCTAGTTATTGATTTCCCTTTGAAGAAACAGGTTATTTTGTTTTTGTGAGTTTGATGGAACAGTTTTGTGTGTTTTATTGATTTTGCAGGTCTGATCAGGTTTAACTGTGTACCAGATTCCAGTTGTGGAAAGTAACTAAGTCCATTTACTGCAGCACAGAACTGAAGTACGATGTGTTTGTTATTGACATATGAGGTTTTATCAGGACAGAAAGAGAAAGTCCTGGTTGTTTAGTTCAACATTGATTACGATGACTATTAACTGTTAATGCTGGACATTAAGAGATCTTAGAAAACACACAAGATATAAAGATTTGGAGGGAGTTGTACTTTACTGCATCTGTAATATAATAATAAAATAATAAATTAATCTGTAATAAAGTAATAATGAATAATCTGTTCCTTTAAAACGTCGGTGATGATGTCATCACATTCATTAGCATGTTAGCATGTGGTCTCCTGAGTCGAGTGAAGGTCAGACTTTTGTCAGTGCAGGTTCAGTCGTCACCTGTTTACCTGTGCAGGTAGATACACCAAAGATGGGAACTTTTGGCCCTGAATTCAGTCTGTCAGGTGTCTGTCAGCTGTGTGTCAGGTGTCTGTCAGGTGGTCCTCCCAGTAAACTACATGTTTATGCTAAAGGTCTCAGAGCTGCTTCACTTTTTCATGTTAGAAATGTTGCAGAGATGTGAATCAGATTTCTGGCTGAGGAGACAAAAGCAGGGGAACAGAGTCCCCCATGTGTTCATGTGTCTGTAGTGAAGCCGGTCTGTTGAGGATCAGGTTTGAGTCAGACCTAGACTTCCTGAGGCTCAGACCTGGATTCTTTGATGAGAAAGAAGACTGTGATGAACTAAACAGTTTGTCTTCATTCTTTGGAACTTATTGAATCAGTTTTTCCAGCTGTGTCCAATCAGAAACCTGCTGTGTGTGTGTGTGTGTGTGTTCTTGTATTACTGGATGTAACTGATGAGTTGAATTCATTTACTTTGATCCAGAAGGACATTTCAACCAATCAGGAGAGGGGGAGAGGGGCCTGACACTCTGCAGGAGAGAGAGGTGGAGGTTGCCACGGTGACATTGTGAACACACACACACACACACACAGATCCTGGTGCCAAAAATAACTGCAGAGAGCTCTGAGCTGCAACCTGACCTGTGTGTGTGTGTGTGTGTGTGTGTATTAATGTCAGAATAATCAATATCACATGATCTCCTGATAGATGATGCTTTGTTGTTTTCTGTCTCTGCATCTATAAGTTTTATTTTACAGACTTTCCCTGCTTTTATTCTGAAGTTCCTTGAATCTGATCTCAGCAGGAAGTGTGTGTGTGTGTGTGTGCACACCTCGACCTGGTTCTATGTTCAGCTCCTGAGGACCCCCCCCCAGTGGCTGATCTTGATCAACTTGCTAATAAGATCTTTAGTCAGTTAACACCTGAACAGGTGAAACAGTCCAGTTTCTACTCTGATTCGCTGTCAGCTGACTCCTCATTGGTCAGTGTGAATCAGTTACCATGGTAACCCCTCAGGTCTTTGTGCTTTAACAAGACTCTTATCTCAAATCTTTAATTAGCACAGACAGACAGGAAGTCTCTGTCACAATAAGAGCTGATGGACTGTTGGCTGGTAGATAAACAGACGTACAATCAGAGCTCAGCAGGTGATTCTGCTTCAATCAAATAGGAACAAATAAAAACAGGAACACCTGCTGCAGATTCTCACTGTGTCGCTGTTATAGTTCACTTACAGTGGTGGTTCTCAACCTGCGGATCGGGACCACCCAGGGAGTCGCACAATGCATTTTAGGGGTCACAGAAACATCAGCGTTCAGATTTTTCACTGGACGGTTTTCATTCCGTCTTAACTCAGAGACGCCTGGAAGCTAGTATTAGAGCCAAAACCAGGAACCCAGCTGGATGTATTCTGGTTCTAAACCAGGGACGGAACAGAGACCAGCTGATGTGATGTGTTCCGTTTTCTTGGTGTCTGATGAAGTCATTAATCTGTGACTCAGCCGACACAGACTCACTGTTTTATGAATCTGCTGACTTTAACGTGACAGTTTACAGAGTTTGTCTTGGTTGGGTGTGACTGTCGAGTCCATGATCCAAGATGTCTGATCTGGTTTTTGGTTTTCAAAGACAGAGTCAAGATGAGCGCAGAGTCTGCGGGGCTGAAGCCTCTTAGTGAGTAAATGAAGGTGTCGTCTGCGTAATTATGACATGAGATTTTATTGTTTTGGCCTGATGGAAACATTTCAAAGTAAGAGGACCAAGGATTGAGCCTTGTGGAACTCCACACATCATGCTGGTTTGCTCAGTCCCACTGAACATCATAAAGAGTAAATAAAATGTTTTTTCACTGATTCTTTAGTTGCTGCTTTAGATCCTCCTTAGAGAACAGGGACCGTCAGGACGTCCTGGTCTAAGACACTGGCCATGTGTCCTGTAGTGTAACTGCAACAGTAATTGCATTGTCCCTGGTTTGAGTCTGGCCGGCTACCTTTGAAGCATGTTGTCCTCGCTCTCGCTCTCTCCCCTTGTTTCCTGTCTATCACCATCAAAATAAAGGCTAAATGTACTCTGTTGTTTTTTACTACAGACTGTAAACAGTTGTGAGTTGTTGTTTTTTGATCAGCTGTAGAAACAGAAATATAAAAAGGAGACATTGTGGTTTTAGCCGCAGTTAGCATCGTAGCTATCTGTTTCTGTTTGTTGTAGTGACTGCACGCAGCATCTCTAAAGTCCTGGACTGATATTGCAGTTGTTGGTTTGAGCTCTGTTCGACCTCTGCTGTCAACTAAACCAGCCATCTTCAGGAAGGACTGCTGTCTAGCTTGTAAATAAGTGTATCACCTGTGGGGTTCCACAGGGTTCCATCCTGGATCCTCTGTTGTTCATCTGTACTGCTTTGGTGATAACATCAGGAAACATGGGACTGATTGCCATAGATATACAGGTGGTATGCAGCTTTATGTTTCTGTGAAACGGAGAGAAAAGTTGTGCCTGTCATACAAGACTAAGGGCATCAAAAACCGGTTCAAAAGAACTTGAAAGGCCCTCTAAACTTAATGTTTACTGTATGTTGTATATGGTCACTACACAGTGGGACAATGAGGACTTAAAACAGCAGATTTCCAAAGGAAGTTCTGCACTGAGTTTAAAACGTGTGTTCAATAAACAACTTACAACAGTTTCCACCTGCTTCCAGTCTTTGTGCTAAGCTAAGCTAACCACGTCCTGGACCTGACATCCATCTGAAGAGGATTTACCTAAATGTTGGACTGTTCCTTTAAATGTTTGTGACATCACTCATGGCATTTTTCTTCTTCTTCTTCTCTGCAGGATGTCAGGTAACTGGTCCATCGTGAGGCTGTCATCACTGGCTCCACCCACTAGTTATGTCACTCCGCCCTCTCCCAACAATTCCCAGTTCCCCCCTCTCACAGACTGGGAGGCTCCTAGTTTCACCCGGGCCGCTCAGTTCCGTGTGGGAGCCACCTTCGTCCTCTTCCTGTTCGCCGCCTGCAGTAACCTCGCCCTAATGGCCAGTGTGTGGCGTGGGCGTGGCCGGCGGCTGGCGTCTCACCTGCGGCCGTTGATGTTGAGCCTGGCGTCAGCCGACCTGATGATGACTTTCGCGGTGATGCCTCTGGACGCGGTGTGGAACATGACAGTGCAGTGGTACGGAGGAGACGTGCTCTGTAAGCTGCTCTGCTTTCTGAAGCTGTTCGCCATGCACGCCTCCGCCTTCATCCTCGTCGTCATCAGCCTCGACCGCCAGCACGCCATCCTGCACCCGCTGGACGCTCTGAGCGCGCACCACAGGAACCAACGCATGCTGCTGCTGGCCTGGAGCCTCAGCCTGCTGCTCGCATCACCACAGGTAACGCATCACTGCAGGTGACACAGGAGGGGCGGGGTCAAGAGGAGGGACGGTTGTGTATTTGATAGCGAATCAGAGGAGTTTAAAAGTCACGATGCAATCAAATTCACTTCCCATTCATTTCTATGTGGAGCAGCTCAAGACACGTTCACTTCCTGTCATGAATGACCCGCCTCCTTCAGCCTGACTGAACTTTGACCTATGAAATCAAGGCTCTCTGATGTCCAGCCAATCAGAGGGATGAAATAATACAAACAGCAGAAGGAGGATGCTGATTGGCTGCAGTGAACTTCGTAAACAGCAGTTTATGTTTTTATGATTTTCTCAGTCTCACCTGGACTCTCAGAAATAGAGTTGATTTATTTGCATCTGTCAGAAACACCTGAGTCTCTTTTCTGACCAATCACAGGACAGACTTCAGGATTTGTCATATTGATTATGTAGACCAGCTCCAGTGTCCTGAATCTGAGCTCTGATTATATAAATTATATATACATATATATACACCTATATATATACATATATACATATACATATATATATACATATATATATACACAAACACATATATATATACATATATACACATATATATATATACATATATACATACATATATATTTATATATATACACATATACATATATATATATATATACACATATATATTTATATACATATATATATATACACATATACATATATATATATATATACACACACTATATATATATATATATATATATGCACACACAGTATATATACATATATATATATACTGTGTGTATTTATACACACAGTATATACTGTATGAACAGTCACTTCTCTCGGCTGCAGAATATTTCCACAGTAACAGTCAGTGCAGCAGCTTTACATCACACTGTCTTTAATATTAATATTATTAATAGTTATGATGCTGAGCTGAAGGTCAGACTGAAGAGATCTGATCATCTTTCTGTCTGATTATAGAGATTACACATGATGAAGCTGCAGAGTATTTTATCATTAGTTCATCTACATATTATCCATATTATCCTTATTATTATTATTATTATAATAGTCATAAAGTCTCCTTGCCGTTGTCTCTGATGAAAGCTCTCAGTTCTCACTGAAGCTGCAGTTCAGTCTTCCGTCAGGTTAAAGTCCTGAACAGGTAATCCCTGCAGGAATGTTCTGGTTTCTGATGGAGAGATTAAATGTGTGAAACCTCCTGCTGTTAGCTCGAGCTAACTGCTCCCCTTGGTTTCTATAAGGAATGCTAACAATGCTAAGAAGCCACCAGCTGGACAACAGAGCTGAAACAAACAGTTTAGTTTCACTGAGCAGCAGACACACAGTCGGACTTTATTGACTAGAAATCTGAGACCGTTTATCAAGATCAATAAGAATCACACTGAAGGTTAAGCCACAACTAAAACCAGATGTAACCGGTTTTACCGTTAAGCAAGTGAACTGCAGGTGAACGTGGCTGTTTAAATAATAGTCCTGAAGGACCAACGATGCATCACTCTGATCCATCAGGACTGAGACTTGATCAATCCGGGCCCAGAACTCCACCTGGTGTTACAAAGTGTGCAAGAGAATAGGAACAGAGGTGCAGACCACACACAGCAGGACTTACTGGTAGGTACAGGTAGACCAGCAGGTAAGCAGGTAGGCAGGTTCTTTGTTGCCATGTTCCTGTTTTCCATGAAGCAAAACAGGAACATGGCTACAAGGATGAACTGACAAAGGACCAAAGGATCTGGTCTATGTGGTGAGTGGCTGATGAATGAAGTGAGAACAGGTGAGCAGGTGAATGAGCAGAGGGTCAGGTGACTGCAGGGCTGATGAATGAAGTGAGAACAGGTGAGCAGGTGAAGGAGGAAGTCTGGTGGAAAGTCTGAGGCCATCTGGTGGACGGCTCGAGGGCGCCTGGGAGGAGCGAGCAGGGGCTGGAGACGGGGACCGATAGAGAGGGTGTGGCTGCAGGAAGGGACACCTGGACTCTACCTGTGCTCAGGCAACAGTAAGAATCCTCCGTCTGTCTCCCTGCAGCTGTTTATCTTCCGGGTGATCCGGGTGGAGGGCATCGACTTCACTCAGTGTGCGACTCACGGCAGCTTCAGCCGCCGCTGGCAGGAAACTGTGTACAACATGTTCCACTTCACCACACTGTACGTCGTCCCCCTGCTGGTGATGAGCTGCTGCTACAGCCGCATCCTGCTGCACATCCACCTGCAGCACCTGAGAGACAAAGGTAAGACACACCTGTAACACACCTGTACATCCTGCTGCATATCCACCTGCAGCACCTGAGAGACAAAGGTAAGACACACCTGTAACACACTGACAGAGTGACATCACTAACGGAGCCCCTCCCTCTCTCAGCAGGTGAGTCGTACCTGCGTCGCAGCGGCACTGACATCATCCCGAAGGCTCGGATGAAGACTCTGAAGATGACGGTGGTCATCGTGCTGTCCTTCGTGGTGTGCTGGACTCCATACTACCTGCTGGGAATCTGGTACTGGTTCCAGCC
Source organism: Macquaria ambigua (assembly GCA_008360985.2). Lineage (NCBI taxonomy): Eukaryota > Metazoa > Chordata > Actinopteri > Centrarchiformes > Percichthyidae > Macquaria > Macquaria ambigua. Next base: position 21,628 of record VMKM01002587.1, read on the forward strand.
CGACATGCTGCGCGTCACACCTGAGTACGTCCACCATGCCCTCTTTGTGTTCGGGAACCTGAACACCTGCTGCGACCCCGTCATCTACGGCTTCTACACGCCGTCCTTCAGGGCCGACCTCGCCGCCTGCTGCCGCAGGACGAGGAGCAACGCCTCGCTGCGATCTCCAGACCAACTGTCCGCCAGGCAGGGCGCCCACAGCGGGGAGCACGAGTCGGACCCCGCCACCAACAACCAGGCTGCAGGAGACTAACACCGACCAATCAGAGGACAGGAGTTAAATGACGTCACATTCTATACCTGAACGCTGTCAGAGTGTGAAAACCTGAACTGGATCAGCTGAAGGTGGATCAGGACTCGGACTCTCTGAACGTGATTGAGGATTGAAGCTTACGTGTTAACACATGTCCATGTTTACACACACACCTGCTGTACCTGGTGGCACAACAGCCAATCAGAGCACTTCACACTGACGTGATGTTGCTCTTTAATCCAAAGTCAAGATTTAATTAATCACTTTACAAATAGTTTTTGTTTTATGGATCAAATATAAATGTAGATAATTAGATCACACTGATGTCACTGCTCAACTTACATATAAACTGATGAGGTCAGAGCTGAGAGCCAATCAGCAGCTGCGTTGGTTTTTCACCTGAGAACAAACCAGAACATGTCGATTGTGTAAAAACTGAAATATAGGTGAAACACCATCGTCAGAATAAAATCCTGACTGTTACCGTTTATGTTGAATATTTATGAATAAATGAACTCTGTAGCTGCTGTCAGTACCATCTACAGGCTGCACAGTTCATTACAGCCACAATCAAACAACACCTGATGATTTCTCTCTTCTTAAAGTCTGAACCGTCGGGAGTTAACAGGTAGAGTTTGTCCTGAAGGGTGCGCTACAGGAAACATCATGGAGTCATTAAAATACAAAGAGTTCATCCTCTGGAGAGCAGGAAGGAGATTTTATTCAGAAAACATCAGAAGTGAAGTGGCAGGTTCATGTCGAGGACATCCAACCGTCCAACGGTGTTCATCTTCCCTCCATCATTCACAGAATAAAATATGAGGCAGCAGATCGTGGAGAATATTTTGATTAACTTCCTTCTGTTTTTAAGTCTATTATTAAATTCCAGATGTTTTTTTGATGTGATGTTTTGGTTTGAAATGATTTTCATTGTAGTGAAACAAATCTGTTCCCAGAGAATGAGAGGAGAATAAAGTGTTTAAGCTTCGACTCTAAAGTCTTTATCTGTAGTCACATTATGAATCTATTCATCTGTTCTGATGACAGGAAGTTACTGCAGAGGTGAAACACTCACACATCAGATTGAACGACAGCGTTGGTGATGCTTCTGGAACTGAATGTGAATATTTTTCATCAGACGGTCATCAATGATGCTAACAATGATGTTCGTTAACATTCAGAGGACATAATTAGATTCTCTGTAATTAATCTCTATAATTACAGATTGATGATGAAAGGTTTTCTGATCATAAAAACGTTAAGTTTCTCAGCTGTGATGATTTTCTGTTTTTGGATCATCACATCAGAAACCAGGTGAGCTTCACCTGAACTGCATATGAACATGTCAAACAAATGAAGGAAAAGGTCTAAAGGAAAGACTCCCCTCAAGTTTCAATCATTTTTGGTGGTTTTATTTGCAACGAATGGACGGACCAATCAGCTGATCTGACATCAGTCCCACCTGTTCACCTGAGAGATGACACATGAAACCAACATCTAAAGAAAAACATAATCACTAAAATAAAGTAATAAAGAAAAATCGAATGAAAAGAAAATTAAAAAGAGAAATATAAAAAAATAAAATCAAAACTAATGAAGAAAATATTTTTTAAATGTCCTCACTGCTGTCTCACACCAAAATAGGTCAGCTGATCAGCCCATTGATCAGTCCGTCCATTAGCTGCAAATAAAAATTGACTTTTTTATCTTTTTATTACCACTGGAGTTTTTCTTAAACCTGTTTTGTGGAAACAAACTGAACATTTGGCTTCACTTTGGAAAGTTTATGAGCTGATGATGAAAACAGTGTCAGGTTGTTGTGATCGATGGGATCCTGGACTGAAATCTGGACACAAACAGTTTCTCATCTGTTACTGTGTTTCATCATCAGTGAGTTCATAAATAACAAGACGTCTGTTTTCTACTTCAATTCAGTTTTATTTGGTTTTCATGTGTCTAAACATCAGAAAGGAGAACAGACAGAAAGATTCTCAGAAACACGTTAAAATACAAAGAAGAGTTTATCCGATGAAACCTGACAGCGTGAAACTTGGTAACCACCAAACCTAATGCAAAAACTGTCCAAATTTAACCCTTCAGTGTGAACAGGATCCAGGTGTCACTCTGGTTTTGAACTCTTCGTGTTTCTGCGTTGCCTCTTCTGTTTAAAAAGCAGTTTAAAGCTTTGGAACGTTTTTTATGACACATTAATGAAAATAAAATTATTTCAGAGAAAAGAAATCAGAAACATTAAAGCATCACTTTTCTCATTGGTTCTAGCCTTCAGTCACTACGATCTCTATGTCTTAGTTTTAGTTTCTACAGCGTGTCGACAGGCAGAGGCAGTCTGAAATAAACTAACAGGTAAAATAATCAGGTTTTTATATAAAATAACACTGAACGTCTGTGTAGATGGCTTAGAAATCATTCGTATGGCTTCTCATTAAATATGGCTAATGTCCACTGTAAAAAATGAAACCTGAGGAGTTAAATCAGTGTTAAATCTCTACCTTCAGCTGAAAACACAACATTTCTCAAATTCTAGAAACATCATTTAACTACCAACAAAAATCTTAAAGTCAAACTATATAGAAACGGGGGGGGGGGGGGGTAAAAAGGTTATAATCATAATATTATTAGCAATAATAATAAACATTTTAAATGGTCTTCTTCACAGGTTTTCATTTTGGCAGAATTTCCTCTTCACCACCGAACGGCAGCGACGGAAAAATAAGAATGAACTGAAAGAAGAAAGTTCTAGAAAAAGAACAGCAACATTATAAACATCTGAGTTTGTTCTACTTTTATATTTTTAGAAACACTCGACTCAATTCAGAGCAGAGAGGAGCTCTGACCTGAGAGTGACCTGTGACCTTTGACCCTGAGGACGGGGGGGCTCCATGAGACTGGACATGACTCAACGTGGCTCGACTGAATGAGTGCAATTCGAGACCCAACGAGACTTTAGACTCGTTGGGTCTTGAGGAGTGTGACTCATCGTGACTCGACTTAACTCAATGTGATTATGTGAGTCTAATTGAAGTGACTCGATGGGACTCGTTAATCTTCTCAAAAACTCAAAAGGAACCTAATGAGCAGAGTTTGGTTCTACTAATGAGATCCAAGTTAAAGACCAGGTTTGGACGGATAAAGTCAGACCGAACGTCACATTTCCATTTCAAGCTTTTTGTCTCGAGACTTCCTGCAGGACAACTTCTGCTCAGTTCAGTGGGACAAAACGTCTCACTGACATTTCCATCAGTTTAAATAAAAAACATCTGAAAGGCTCAAACCCAACAACTGAAGTTGCAGTGACTACTTCAGTTAATGTAGTATTTTACAGTACTGTAAATGTTCTCAGGGTCTTGGGGTCTCGGGGTCTCATGGTCTCAGGGTAACTGTCAGTATCAGAGACAGAAGCTGTAAAGACATTCAACCGCAAACTGAACACAGACTCTAAATACAAAGAACTCAGGTAATATTTAAGAATTATTACTGAGCTTTTGGTCAAAGTGTTTCTATCATTCAGTGATTTGGCTCTTTAACTCATCCTGTTACAATATATGAAAATATATATTCACTTCTCCTTTTTCCAAAGTTGTTATCTGAAATATAAAATGTGAAAGTGAGTATTTCTTTTGGTTTCATTTGTTCTTCAACTCTGGAAACAGGAAGTGAAAACAAACAGTTTTAACAGAAAATGGTGAAAAACTATTTTTATCTTTGGATGTCGTTCAGCTTGTTTTTAAAGAATATTTGGAAGTTTGGCTGAAACTCTACAGAAAGCTGCTGTTCATCTACGGGAAAGTTTAGAAATTACTTTCAGACATTATAAGACATTAGAGGTTAATTTAAGCATGGTGGACAAGGCTGCAGGCAGGTGACAGGAAGTGGCCGGCTCAGCAAAAATAAAACATCAAAACCTTCATTAAAACTCGGGACAGAAAGGTGCCGAGATGTCTCAACGTCCAGAGTGTCCAAACTTTCCTGGTTCACCTGTTTTTCTCTCAGATGTTGACTGATGCTGAACTTCTCAACGTTTCTCTCAGGTGGAGGTGAGACGTCTGCAGAGGATTAGGCATCTCCATGACGACCAGGACAGACGCTTCAAACAATCAAACGTCTCCTCTGCAGCTCAGTTAAAGGTTCATTCTCCATGGAATATTATATCATTCTAAAAGGTGTACTTGAAAACAGGAGTTTGTATCTGTAAGCTTAGTTTTGCAGACTTGTACATTTTGTTTTCTGTCTGCAAACTCCGTTTTGCAAGTCTGCGCATTCAGACAGGCTTGCAAACTCATTTTCACTTACATGCATGTGTGCGCGCATGCTTACGGACTTTTGACCGGTTTACTACGTGGTGTGTTTTGTACACAGGGTGTCGCAAAAGAAACAGGGTATCCGCAAGGGAGAGAGGGCGGGACCTCCAGCTTCTGACCAATCAGTGTCTTTGGTTTTGCTAGGCACAACACAGTCAACATTGTCAGTCAACCATTGTGCTCAGTCAACGTAGAGCCATGTAAAGAGATCCAACCGTGATAGATGGACTCCGCCAGGCCTCCATGACCACCAGTAAGTCAACAAAATACATAAACTTGTGTCAAATGTAACATTAACTTTTTTTGGAAAGGTAAACCCCCCCCAAAATGTTTAGAAATGTTTTTTAATAATGGGCCTAGTCAGCTAGCTAACGTTAGCATAAAGTAACTTGAACCAGTCCCTTTATGTAGCGTTCTTGGATTGGATGGGGGTAACGCTAGTGTTTCTACTCACTATGTATATATATATTTATTATATACTATATTTTCTTACTGTTGTGTTGAAAAAAAAATGTTATTGTTACCTGACTAGGATGGCCCATTATTAAAAAATATTTCTATATTTCTAAACATTGTTTTTTGTGCCTTTAAAAAAAAAACTTTTACATCTGACACAAATTTATGTATTTTGTTGACTTGCTGGTGGGTGGCCTGGCAGATCATTCAGGGTTGGATCTCTTTTTTTTAATTGAGCATTGTATACATACAGACAACCAGCTTGTGGACATGAAATGAACATCTTTGTACAAATGATGTGTTATAAATTAAGATTCCAATGTGTGACAAAGAATACAATAAATTAAATAAGCAAATTAAATATGAAAAGGTAATTGAAAAATGTTAAAACATAAGAAAAACTTCAATAAAAGTCAATGTAGCTTAATCAGGGGCTACAGAGAATACATCTTTAAAATATAACTGTGTTCAGGGGTTGGATCTCTTTACATGTTTCTATGTTGACTGAGGATGATGGCTGACTGACAGTGTTGACCAGCCAACTGTGTTGTGCATAGCGGGGTCCCGCCCTCCCTCCCTCCCTTGCGGATACCCTGTTTCTTTTGCGACACACTGTGTACAAAACACACCATGTAGTAAACCGGTCAGAAGTCCGTAAGCATTAAGTATTTTTTGTGAAAATGAGTTTGCAAGCCTGTGTCTGAATGCACAGACTTGCAAAACGGAGTTTGCAGACAGAAAACAAAATGTCTACAAAACTAAGCTTACAGATACAAACCCCTGTTTTCAAGTTCAACTTTTAGAATGATATAATATTCCATAATTCTCCAACATCTCCAGAGAGCTTCAGGACCCAAACTGTTCAACAGATTACTTACTGTAGAGACCAAGACTTTGGTGGAGGATCCGGATCAGGTTTTTTGGACTGTAGAAGGTCAGGACTATGGTCAGTCATTGAGCTCTAGAGGCTGATCTCTATGGCAGGTCAGACTTTGGGGCAGATTTCTCTGCTGTGGAAGCTGGAAACTAAGAAACCAAAAACCTCCAGAAGGGTTTTTGGTAAATATGAGTTCTGGAGCAGTTTTTTGAACCTTAAAAGGTAAGACATGTCCTGGACTTTGTGCAGGGTGTTATGCTGAGGATAAAATGTTAAAGCTTAGGACTATGATCAGTTTTTGGACTCTAGAAACTCATCTCTACGGCAGGTTACTCTTACTTTTGAGGCAAGTCTCTTTGATGTAGAAGCTGAGAACTGAGAAAGTTGTTGGACTCAAGATACTACGAACTTTAAGGTGTTTGGACCTGAATGCTCAGATATGGAGCAGGGTTTTGCAGGTCAGAAGGTATGATCTTTGTGCAGGTAATTGAGTCTTTTGAAACTAAAATCTAAAACAAGTTTATGGAGCTCAGAAAATAAGATCCTTTTTGCAGTTTTTTACAAATGTGGAAATTAAGATCTGAAACAGGTTTTGGGGCCCTGGAAGCAGCACTGGAGGAAGTTGTTGGTGTCAGACAGGAAGTGTCAGTCATGAGTCAACAAGCACAAACTCAAAGATAGCTGAGATCTTCTGTGGTTTACTTTCATCAGCTGCTCTTTGAGGACTACAATGGACTGATCCATCAGACGAGCAACATTCAGAGTTCAAAGTGTTTCTGGGTGACAGTGGGCACAGGATATCGGCATTGGTACAAAAATTTAGGAAAATGGCAAAGTGGCCCCGGAGGACTCTTTTGGTTTTGAGGTAGGTTAGCTTGACCAGCAGCAGGAGGCTAACGGTCGCCTGTAGCTCAGGCGTTTGGCATTGAGCCCGAGGTAGCTCTCTTTGGAGGTAAAGAGTTTGGTGGAGGAGTCAGAGGAGGGAGGGAGGGGTGGGGGTTGGGGTGGGGGATGCAACCAGCTGTCGACTTCCTCTTCATCCTGACCTGAGGCGAACAAACACTAACAGGCTAAAGCAGCGTAGAGGAGAGCTAACGTCCTCTACAGTCACCTGCTGACCAGAGAAATAATAAATCCCTTTGGCTCTGGGCCTCAGAGGACCAACAAACGACACCTGCTCAGGTACTTAAACTAAACCCACAGTGGATCCTCTGAGGACCCGGTCTCTGGTCAGACCGGTGGAAGGCCTCATCGTCTCAGGAAACTCGGCACCAACGGTGACAAACTCAAAATGACCCCAAACAGAAGAAAAAAGGTTTTGGTTTCAACAGGAAGCATCCGGGACATCATGACGGCAATGTCAGCATCTGATACCACTCGGGAAGCAGCCGGAGTCATGTGATCAATGGCTTTCTGATATATGTTTGTTTTCGAATCAGAAGAATTCAGCTTTGGTTTCAGTCTGAAGACGAAATCATCATGAATTGTATTCAAAGCTTGTGGACATCTGTGAAGTATTTCATGGTGTTGTGAAGTTTTTTATTCCCCTGTGGTATCAGATGCTCTCTGGATGTTCCTGAGACAGACTCATCATCTCTCATCTCAATAATCTCAAAGATAAACTCTCATCTCATTCATAAAGGCTGAAGTGGCTGTAAGGCTGTCAGGAGAGGAGGCGACCAGAGGCTGGAGGAGGAGGAGGAGGAGGGGGGGGTGGTTAGGGTGGTGTTTTATCTGGTGCCTGTGCCGAGCTGGACGGGTGGAGTCGGTTCAACCATGACCATCACTGGAGGAGGGGCGGAGTCACATCTCTGTGGGCGGAGCAGACAGGAACACAATTAGATAATAGGCTCGTTGGAGATGAGTCAGGCCTGCGCAGAATCGATCACCAGCGATCGCCACACAGTGCAGCCGGTTAGATTTGTGTCCGACTTGATCCCAACTCGCTCTGACGTCATGCACACGTGGGCAACAATGACCTCATGAGATCGAGGCGGCCGCAGTTTTTAGAGCCAGGCGCGGCAGCTGCTCTCCACCGACTGCAAGACCCAGGGCATGATGGGAAACGCCTGGCTGTCGCCTGATCAAAGAGCTGATTGGCTCTTAATTTTGACCACAAACATCACATTTTGTAGAAAATCCTAATTTTCTGTGTAATTGTAATATTTAACGCAGGATTGTTGCTGTATGTTGTGCAGTGACAGTTTAATATGTTAACAAACATCTTGTGTGGTTGATATGAAAAATAATAAAGTTTATTTCAGCCATAACTCTCCGACCCTGATCTGAAGACTACAGGTGGCCTACAGGTGGATCTAACAGGATGTAAATATTTCTGGGACTTCCTGTATATTCATTGAAGGCTGCTGGAAACTGTCTGACTTTAATGCTGCTGTTTGTCACAGCGCCCCCTGCTGCTGCCGCCTGATCTCGTCCACTTTCCAAGCGAGGTGCAGTTCATCTCCAACAAGCCTAATAACACATGATGTCATGTGTCCTCTGCAAACTACCACAATAAGAGCGAGTCTTCAGCAGACTTCACATCCAACACACCTTTTTGATCATGAAGGTCTGAGTCAGCATTCGTCAGTGACGAAGTCCAGACACCACATATCAATGCTGTACATCTTCTACATCCACATCAGTATCAGTCCTACCTTAGTCGCCTCAGTTTAATAAAAACTCACTTTGGAAAATGAAAACTGTCACAAAATGTGTTGCAGTTAACGTTAACGTTATGTTAACATGTTTATAGTCTGTTAGTAGGAATGAGCGCAGCTGTAACCATGGTAACTGGACACATCCAAGATGGCGGCAGCTGCAGCCTCAGAATGATTAGTTTTACTGGTGAAAACCAGACGACGTAACATGTAACTGGTTTAGTGGTAACTGGTTTAATGGTAGCAGACTAAGGAATAACTGGGAATCAGAATGTAAGTGTTATTGTCGTGGCTACAGTATGGTTGCCATGGATACCTGGACTGATGGAAGCAGGTGATGAGTCATAATGGAGGGAGGTGTTATCAGATGTGTCACTTTCACCCTCATTATAACTAAAACTTCAGAGCGTGTGTGTGTGTCTTGTACGTCTATCTTTGTAAGGACCAGTTTTAGACCTGGGGAGTGAGCACATTTAGTCTGGTCCTCACTTTGGGACCTTCAGATGTCTGTTTGAGGGTTCAGACCTGGTTTCAGGTTAGACTCAGGTTTGAGTCTGGGTTTGGATCTGGGTCTGGTTTCAGGATGGAGTTGGGCATTTAGCTGTGATGGTAAAGGTCAGGGTTAGGAATGAGGGAATGCATTATGTCAGTGAGGGTCCTCACAAGTATAGAAGTACAACAGTGTGTGTGTGTTACCTGGCTCAGCTCGATGCTCTCAGGTGTGTGACCTTTAGGACCTCTGACACCATTCAGGGTGGGTGGAGTCTCCCAGCTCGCTGCCTTCCTGCAGAAGAGACTGAACACACAACAGAGTGAGGATGATGATGATGATGATGACAGTGATGATGATGAAGATGATGATGATGAAGGTCTAACCTGCGTCTGTATCCCAGCAGGATGAAGAGCAGGCAGCAGAGGATGCAGGCGAGGCCGCTGTGAACCCCGACCAACAGAGTCGACACGGATCCATCAGACTGATCACAGTTACAGCTCGAACCAGCTGATGGAGACAACATGTCATGTTAAACTGGTTCCACTGGTTTCAGAGGACGGGTCGGTGTGTCAGAGAGAGGTCAGAGGTCAGAGGTCATGTCGAGGCTCTTACCTGCTGCAGTGTTTCCTCCCTTGGCCAGAGACACCAGGCGGCGGTTGGACGGACCGTCTCCATTCCCGTTAAACGCCACCAGCTGGATCTCATAAACTGCTGCCGGCTCTGCAGGAAGGAAACAACCAAACCTCTGACCACGTCTCGCTATCCCAAAAACATCTACAGCTTCTCACTATTTATTTACTCATTTCAAGTCTATTTTCTGTCGTGTTTATCTGAAAGTCTGAAAGATGTTTCAAAGCCACAAATCTCTTCATTTTATTTCATTACAGTTTTGCCTGAAAGCTGTCAGATTGTATTTTCTCTAAAAAACAGCCTCAGAAACACGTGTGTGATTATAATATTAACAGAGATATTACCGAGGACACGACCCGGGTGTCCTCAGTAACTACGGTCCTGAACCAGACCACCTGACTACAGGATGGACTGCTGACTAGCTGGTTAGCTAACAAGCTAACAACATACCACCTGTAAATCAGAAACAGAAGGTGACGAAGCTAGGATAACTGTTTTCCTCTGCTGCCAGTGTTTGTGCTAAGCTAAGCTAGCAGTGTCCCCCTACTTTCAGTCTTTGTGCTAAGCTAGGCTAACTGTTTTCCTCTGCTGTCAGTGTTTGTGCTAAGCTAGCTAGCAGAAACCGATGTTCTCAGTAACTGTACTGACCCAGGTGGGAGATAGTGTGGGTGTTGATGTGTCCTGGGAAGGTCTCCTGCCCATGGACGTCTGGGTTGGAAACCCCAACGTACTCCAGCCTGAAGCCCTCCAGCATCCCCGGTTTACTGGGCAGCTCCCAGTACACCTGCATGGCCGTCTGGTTCAGGACCTTAGTGAAGAAACTGGGAGAACTGGGAACTGTGGGACAGACAAACAGACTGTGGTCACATGGAGAACATTTCAGAGACGCCACGAACAACTAAAGACTTTTTAAACACGATGCGGTTTTATTTAGAAACTATAAGTGTGAAGGTGTTTAAGGTGGACGGTGTTTAAGGTGGACACTGTGAAGGTGTTTGAGGTGGACAGTGTGAAGGTGTTTGAGGTGGACAGTGTTTAAGGTGGACAGTGTGAAGATGTTTGAGGTGGACGGTGTTTAAGGTGGACAGTGTGAAGGTGTTTAAGGTGGACAGTGTGAAGATGTTTGAGGTGGACAGTGTTTAAGGTGGACAGTGTGAAGGTGTTTAAGGTGGACAGTGTGAAGGTGTTTGAGGTGGACAGTGTTTAAGGTGGACAGTGTGAAGGTGTTTAAGGTGGACTTACCACCCCCCTGGGTGGTGGCGGTGATGGTGTTGGACTGCTGGCTTCCTCCCAGAGCAGAGTAAGCCTTCAGGTAGATGGAGTAGGTGGTGGCTGCTTCCAGGTTGTTGAAGTCGTGTCTGAAGGTCGTCTTGCTGACGGCCTCCTGCAGCTCTGCGCTGTCCGGCTCTGAGGAGGTCAGAGGTCAGTGGTCAGAGACTTGCTTGTATCTGATTGGCCAGAACAGTGAGCTGCTGGAAAAGCAGTGGAGCCAGAACCAAATGTTTTTGTGTCACTACCTTGTGTTGACTGACTGATTGATTGATTGATTGATTGACTGATTGATTAGGATACGCAGGTTTTCACTGAAGGGAATGAGCCTGTTTCCTGTCACACTCACCCTCCAGCCAATCAGGAACAAGCATTCATCCAAACCATGAATAAAATGTTAATCCAGAGGCAGAGAGGGCTGTCTCATCTCTTCTCCTGTCATCTAAATCTTGTATCGTTTAATCTCGCCTCGCCATGTCTAATCTAATCTCACTTTATTTTTTTTGTCTAATCTGTCATCTTGTCTCATATAATCTCATTTTTTGTCAAATCTTGTTTGGCCTAATCCGTCTCAATTTGTCTCACTTCATCTAATCTTCATCTCATTCTGTAATGTTTTGCTTCATTTTGTCTCGATCTTGATTTCCTCCTGCTAATGTCTGCTAATCTCGTCTCATCTCATTTAATTTAATCTCGTCTCATCTCATTTAATTTAATCTCGTCTCATCTCGTTTAATTTAATCTCATCTCATCTCGTTTAGTTTGATTTAATCTCGTCTCATCTTGTTTAGTTTGATTTAATCTCGTCTCATCTCGTTTAGTTTGATTTAATCTCATCTCGTTGCTTTACCCCCCAGGCGTCTGATGTGCAGTACGTATCCTATAATCTGCTGGCTGACGTGCTCTGGCGGCTGTTCCCACATCAGCTGCAGGCTGCTGGAGCTGAGGGCCGTGGCCCGGAGGCCAGAGGGGGCCTCAGGCAGCTCGGGCCCCTGGCTGATGGCGAGGCGGGCACTGGCCTGGTTGGTGCCGGCGCTGTTTTCTGCAATGCACTGATAGATGGCCTCATCCTCGAGGGTGATACGGGTGATGGCGAGAGTCCTGCATGGGGAGACAGAGAGCTGCTACTCAGTCTGTGCAGGACAGGAAGAATTACCAGCTGGACTCCAGGGGCCCCGAAGGCTCCAGGTCCACTGTGTGGCAGTTTGTGGTCCTTGGTTTTAAATAGAAACTGAAATGTATCGGCCTTAAAGGGGCTCCTGCAGGTTCAGCTTTTCTTATCAACGTCCTGCAGTGAACGTCTCTAACAGCCTCCAACACTGCTGCCGACAGATACATTTATATATATATATATATTTATATACTCTGATGATCAAAGTAAAGTTAAACCGCGTTCCTTTCAGATGTGTGTTGAGGAGAAAACCACAGAAGAAGAAGAGGCCAGTGATCATGTTAGATGATGACTTTCAGACAACAGTTTGTTGAAGAAGAAGAAGAAGAAGAAGAAGAAGAAGAAGAAGGTTAAACAACCATGAGAACACATGAAGTTATTGATCTTTGTGTGAAGATTCTGAACTTAACTAAACAGTACAGATCTTCTCCTCATCTTCATCATCACTCATCTTCATCACTACAGAGGACTGAATGTTCTTACGTGTTCCCGTTGGTGAGCTTGACGTTCCCACTGGGACTCAGCAGCTTCCCATTCTTCAGCCAGATGAGGTGCGGATCAGGAGCACCAGACGCTGTGCAGCTGAACACTGCACTGCCCCCTGCTGGTCTGGACACAGACTGAGGCCACTGCACAAACTCTGGAGGAGCTGCAGGAGGAGAGGAGGAGGAGAGGAGGAGAGGAGGAGGAGAGGAGGAGAAGGAGGAGGAGGAAGAGGAGGAGGAGGAGAGGAGGACAAGGAGAAGGAGAGGAGGAGGAGGAGGCGGAGAGGAGGAGGAAGAGGAGGAGAGGAGAGGAGGAAATGTGACTCTTGTTGTAGTACTCTTTGAAGTAGTAGCAGTATTAGTATCACACGGTGACTCACTACAAATCTTTTCTCCACATTCACAGTTTGTAGGTTTAAAACAACCACAGATTGATTGATTATTGATGGATTATTTCACAAACTCAACATCTCACTGACCCATAAAGAGGCAGCAGCAGTACCATCAGTAGTACTAACAGTACTATCAGCAGTACTATCAGTAGTACTATCAGTAATGTGTCCAGCGGGGGGGCAGCAGCTCCCTAACAGAACAATCAGTGATTTGATTGGATATAATTATTGATCACTTTGATGACAGCTGATGTCACTGTGTCCTATTAGAAGAAAACATTTTGCGTTATCAGTCATTCACATTGATCAGTAATACATGTGGAGTCCTGCAGTGACATCATCAGCAGCAGGATCAATGAAACATTTCCATGTGTTTAACTCTGAATGTGATTTATGATTCCCATTCTGTAAACTGATACTGGATCATTACAACATTGATAACTTGTGTTCAGCTGCTTCTATCAACCTGATCAAACTCATTGGATCAATCACTTCCTGTTTTAAAAATGTCAAAAGAAATCACTTGTAACCTTTTTCCTCTGATTAAATATTCCTGTAATAGTATTGATTATTACTCTTTCACTCACTGATCAATAACCAGTGAGGCCAGCAGGGGGCGCCGCTCGCTTCAGATCTAATGCTGAGACAAAGAAACCCTCACCAGACTTCTACTGATTTTCTAATGTTTTTAAACTCAATGAAACGCTGCTGCGTCATTTCACACTGAACACACATGAACTCTGAGAAAACTTGAACTTGTCTTTGTGTTCGAACACCACTCTGACCTCTGACACCCCCCCCCCCAGCAGACAGACAGGTGCTGTCTCGCCTCCGGTCGGTCCGTCTCCACAGTAACAGAGAGTACATATACATAAGTGTCTCTGTCACCTCAAATAACCTCCTGAAAACCGTCCCTTTCTACTTATGGGGGTGGGGGGGGTTAGAGGTCAGGGGTGGGGTGGTGGGGGGTGGTTGGGTAAATAGGAGCCATTTATCCATACCGGGGGTCATTAACAGAGAAATAAAGTTGATTTGTGGAGAGAGGACGACCTTCCACACACTGTTACTCAAGTTCAAGAGCAAAACACACACACACACACGCAAACTCACACACATGCGCTCGTCTCGTCTTCTGTTCGTTTTATTAAACGTGAGAAACTTTAGTACTCTGAGACTTTACTGAAGTACAAATACTGCTTTGTTGTACTGCTCTGAAATCTGATTGATTACAGATATTTATTGATTAAATGAAATATTTACTTATTTGATTCAGACGTGAAGAATCAGAAGTTCAGCTGATGATGAATTAGAACCAAACTACATGATTCTTTTGGAAATTATTGAATAATTACAGACCGCAAATCATCATTCAGTCTCTGTGACTTTATTCTCTTTATATGTTGAATTATGGGATGTATCTATTCCCCCCAAACTTTAACCAAATGATTAGAAAACTACAAACTCGTCTTTGTTTCCTCTGATGTGAAACTACAGAATAATAATTATTCTTGTTATTAATGAATGATTTATTAGTTATTAGATTTGTTACAGTCAGTTTAACTGTTTCTGCTCAGATCAGAGAATCAGATGATCTGTGTTTGTGTTTATAATATTTATAAATGTTTGTGTTAATAAATGTTAATAAATGTTTGACAGACGGCGTTTGGGTGTGAATAAAGTCCTCATTGTGAAGTGGGACTCTTCACATGCTAATCTTTATTCTAATGAAGCTCTCAGTCTGGGAAACACACACACACACAATGAGGCTGTGTGACCTCTGACCCCCCTGCCCCCCCCCCAGCCCTCTGTCTGTCTGCAGACGAAACAAACACACACACAGACACACACACAGAGTTTACACGCAGCTGAAAGTGTCAGTCAGTGAATCGATCAGTTGATTAATTAGAAATCTGATGATCAGTTTTTCAGAACAGAAATCATCTTTGGTTGCCGCATCTCAGAGAATCCAGATCCGGGTTTAGACCAGGACTGGAGAGACCAGAGGCCAGTTCAACACCCGGGACACCTGGTGGTTACCTGGCTTCACTGAGCCGAACAACCGGTCAACCCAGGGTTTCCTAATCTATCTATCTGATCTAGCCATGAGCATGCTCACATGAAAGGGGCGGGGCTTACAGCATGTGACCAATCACAAACATGACAAGTGTACTGGCAGCAGGCGGCATACCTTACCAACAAAGAGCAAACTGTAATATTAGAGAAATATGAAGAAGTTAAACATCATCCAGCTGCAGCTGCTGAATGTGTGACTGTTAACAGGCTCATAATATCTCTGCTCATCGTTACTGTTCCATTAAAATACTGTGCTGCTGAGATGTTCTCATGGAGTGTGTGACAGTCCGATTCTTTCAGCTGCAACCCCGGCAGAATAAAAAATAAATCTAAAAACAGGATTCAAAGCAGTCAGTAGGCTCAGATCTTCTACAACAAGTACAACAAATCAGATTACTAAAGCACAGTGACATGGCTTTGACTTTGCTTGCAAGAAGCTGACACAGATGAATCTGGAGCAGGTTAGGCGTGCAGCATAAGTTACCATGGCGATGTACTGCGGTAAGAAGTGAACCCTGACAACCCAGAGTTAAACCTGAAGTTACCTCGCTAACCCCAAACCCTGCTTCGTAGTCCAGGCCTCAGGTTAGTCCTGGAGAAGAAGTGTGAGGTAGAAACAGGAGGAGGAGGAGGAGGAGGAGTAGTAGTAGTACTAGTAGTAGTAGTAGTAGTAGTAGTTCTGGATTCAGTTTGTCATCACTGGTCCTGTTTGTCTGCAGGTTTGTTGTTGAGTTTAAACCTGAAGACGTTTCTGCTTCATCAGATCACAAACATGAACATCTCTCCTCCTCCTCCTGCTCATCCTCTCTGTACGCATCACTTCCTGCTGCTGTGATGAGGTCAGAGGTCATTCTTCACTGACTGATTATTCCAGTTTTTATTTTTTATTCCTCTCAGACAAACTGCAGCTGGTCTGACAAGATCTGGACTAAAGGTTCCTAAAGGTTCCTAAAGGTTCTAAACAGTTTCAGAAGGTTCTCACGTTGGGTTCATGGTTCTCCAGAGAACATCGGAAATAAAATAATAAAGTAAAATAGAAAGAATGTGTCTGAGACTTCAAACCTGCTCACGTCTTTCAGTAACATTCCAGACACAGCTACTGTTATTACTGTTATTATCATTAATGCTGTTATTATCATTAATACTTTTATTATCATTAATATTGTTGTTGTTCTCAGCAGCAGAAACATTATATTTTCTCTCTGTGTCTTTGTCCTCTTTGTGTCTGACCCCCCCACCCCCACTCCCACCCCCATCTGGTTTACTGAGAGGGTCTGAGGTCAGGGGGGTGGAGAGTCAGGCAACAATATATATATACACACTATATATATATACTGTATATGCAGTAAGGTGTGCGTACCTTGTACTACGAGCCGTCCCAGCGCTGTCCTCCTGGATCTGCTTCCTGGTCTGTTTGCTGAACAAACATAAACTCCTGAATGCTGCAGGGTGGCGTCAGAGATCATCAGGTTACCTGTTCCCAACACCTGGATCCCCTCCACACCGATCGACCGGCCGTCTGACACACACACACACACACACACACACACACACACACACACACACACACACACACGGCATCATGTTACCATGGTTACTGTACTGACTGACAAAACCACTGACCGGTTTCCTAATCAATAACAGATCAATAACTTTTTAAATGAATGGTTTGTTTAAAGGAAGTCTGGTTTTGGTGTTTTGGTTACCAAGGCGACTCCAGGACACGATGGGGCGGGGGTTTCCGGTGGCGATGCACTCCAAGATGGCGGTCTGGTGGACGTTGATGGTGAGGTTCTGAGGACCGGACAGGATGACGGGTTCCCGGTAGATCCTGGATCCTGCAACTGAACCAGGAATCAGAAAACATCATCAGCACAGAGAGTCCCGCAGGTACAACAGGTAATAGCCTGTCCTGGGGAGTTCTGTGCCCTCAGTTTGGTCTTACCGGTGACAGACAGCTGGGCCTCGTGGCTGTAGCGAGTGTTGGCGATGTTGGAGGCGACGCAGCGAAACAAACCGCCATCTGTTCGCCGAACGCCGGTGATCTGCAGCACGCCGTTAGGAAGCAGCGTGTACCTGCACCATACAAATACATGTTAAGTACTCATCAAGTACACGTTATATTAACTACATGTAAAAGTGTGTGTGTGAAAGCTACCTGGGGTCTTCGGTGCTCAGTGGGTGCCGGTCTCTCTGCCAGGTGATGTTGGCTTCTGGGATTCCATTTACCTGACAGGTGAGTCTGGTCACGCCCCCTTCATTCACCGCCACAGACTCTGGGTGAGACAGGAACTTAGGGAGGGCTGGGGGGAGGAGGGGGAGACAGACGGATGAGTATGCTGCTGTGTGTGTGTGTTGTTAGCATGTTGCTAACACCTGGTCAGGTGACTCACATGCGAGCAGGACTCGGGCCTTGCGGCTGATCAACATCCCGTAGCGGTTCTGAGCGGCGCAGTCATATTCTCCTGCATCTGTCTCGTTACTCTCTCGTCTCTTAGAGAAGTTTCTGATGAGCAGCGTGCCGTTACCGAGCACCGTGGCCCTGACGCCAGTCGCCACGGGAACGCCGTTCCGTCTCCAGGTGATGGAGATTGGCCCCTCCCCTTCCACCTGACAGTCCAGCATCAGGGGGCGGTCCCTCACCGCGATGACATCACTGGGCTCTTGGAGAAAGGCCAGCTCCGAGGCTCCGAGCACACCTGAGAGGGCGAGACCAGGTGAGACAGAAACATCAGACTGTAAGATCTTGTTTGCCCTCAGTTTGGTCTTACAGGTAATACAGAAATAAATCATTTAAAATAAATTACACTTTTATTTATTTCCTGATTAATAACCCACATGAATGTATTTACTATGTTTTATTTATTACCTAAAATATTAATTTAGTTTTTCTGTATTTATTTTAGTGGTTATTGGTGTATTGATGAAGATTTTGTCGGCCATAAAAGACTATCAATACAAGATCAATAAAAATGATTAAGAATAAGTGAACTGAATGAAAAAGCGTTTCTGCTGTTGAAACAACTGAAACTGATTGTTGAGGAGAAACAGGAAATACTCACTGATAATCAGAGGATGATGATAATGATGGTGGTGATGATAATGACGATGAAGCTGTTGATGATCAATAACACAAATGCATTATTAATTCACCGTTGATTATTAACAAGACCACTGACAATATGAATAACGTCACTAGACAGTCAGCACTGAGAGTTCACACACACACACCTGCAGTCAGTACTGAGGGTTATACACACACACACACACACACACACAGACCTGCAGTCAGTACTGAGGGTTCACACACACACACACACACACACACACACACACACACAGACCTGCAGTCAGTACTGAGGGTTCACAGACACACACACACACACACACACACACACACACAGAGACCTGCAGTCAGTACTGAGGGTTCACACACACACACACACACACACACACACACACACACACACACAGAGACCTGCAGTCAGTACTGAGGGTTTACACACAGCCACAGACACTATTGTTTTTGGTATGTGAGTACACATTACTGCTGATACTAGTACTTGTACTACTTGTGTACTTGTACTGTGTGTACTTGTACTTTGTGTGTACTCTAAACTGGGAGCTGAACTGGTCTCCCAGTCTGAGTCTCTGGAACAGCAAAGCATCATGGGAGAACAGCAGCCTCCTCTTAATCAAAACAAACAGTTTGATCATCTGTTCTGTCCGTATTAATATTTATTTTAATTACATGCATGAACTAATTATTGAAAACTGTCAAAATAAAAGCCTCCAACATAAAAAGGTGAAATGAAGTTTTATCTTGACAGAAAGGGAACTTTTATTGATTATCAATCGCACTTCAGTAACTTGAGTTTGATTAATAAATTAAATTGATCTGAAGCTGCACTTGAACTCTGCTCAAGTTTGAGTGAAAGCTCTGTTAAAGACCCCCCCCATACTCTGAGTGAATGAGTCTGCAAACAGATGGGGGGGGGGGCTTCAGGTGACCTCTGGCCTCTGAGAGTCTGAAGTCTCGACAGAACTGATCGTCTCGTATTGTTAACTATTTATTGATCTAACAGGTGATGTTTATTATAAATAAATGGTTTTCATTGTAAAGTGGTTTCAATGTGCTGGAACTGATCAATATGATGAGTTTATCTATCAAACTTGTGATAAACCTTCCTTTAACGTTTCTCTTCATCTTTCTGATTTATTTAGTCAAAACTGAGGGAAAACTGAACCCAGAATTAAAGCTGATCAATAAGAAACTAAATGATCAAAGTGAACATATTAAATGAAGCTGATCAGACCCCCCCCCCCCCCCATCTCTTTTCAACTTGAACTTGGTCAAGGAGACTTTCCCAGGCACCCCCCACCCCACCCCCCCAGCTGGTCTTTCAGAAGTGGGAGGAGAAATGAGACGGCAGCAGGACTCACCGTGACGTCTGGACCCTCGACCCCCCAAAACCCTCCAAAACCTCCCCCAGACCCCGCCCCACACCTTCTATACTATGAATGACAACAAAAGTGTGAACCAGACACAACAGACCCCCCCCCCCCAAATCTCTGAAATCCCTCACAACACCACAAACACAGCGACCCTCCTCAGCTGCCGACTTTAAACACGTTTAAACTCTTTTAAACTCCTTTATAAAGTCGGAGCAAAGATGCTCAGCAGTTTTCTTATTTTGCAGTTTTTCCTGTTCTGGTTCGGCTCATTTTCAAGTTCAAATTCAACTTAATTGTTCATCTCCAGAGGAACAAAGGACACAATGAAGTTCTGTTCGCTGGAAATCATTTAGTGGTTTTGGTTTTTGTTGTTACTCCTTCAGCTAAATAAACCAAAATGCTTCGTCACAAAGCTGAAAGCAGCTATGAGCCCAACATCCACCACCTCCACCTCCATCTGACTGCTGGAGTCTGTACATGAAGCACCAGAACCACACCTGGGCCCAGAGCCGCTGACCAGAGCTGCCTCTCAGTTAAGTCCAAAACTGAACCAATCCTGGCAGCCAAGAACTCAGCCACACTGAGCCACAATCAGCCCAACTCAGCAGGTCATCAGTGATGTCACCTGTGATGTCACCTCAGAGAGGAAACATCTGAACTGAAACTGCTGGATCCACTCTGCAAGCGGCACTGACCCAGACACTGTCGGCTTCGTCTCCTCGCCTCAAACTCATTAACTGATTACTTCTTTAGGAGGAAATGTCTCGGTCCAACAGTCACCTGAACTCAGCGACACCTGAGTGCAGATCCACCAGAACCATCCAAACTAACACCGGTCAGACAGTGCCGACACTCAGGCGCACTCAGCAGGTTTACAGTGATGTCACAAAGGAAACAGAAGTCACCTGAACTCCAGGTGTTTTGAGTCTGAATGCAGCTTCACAGATCAACAACACAAACTCTCTGATTGATCCACTTCAGGACTTGGTTTTCATGTTGGCTTAAAAGTGAAGTATCCTTGACCATGGAAATAGTAAGAAAGCAGATGAAAGCTGTGAAAAAAGCTCATAAGTGGACCTTGAGGTGAGATTGTTTTGTCAAACTACAGTGAACCTCAACTTTTCAGCCAACATGAACAGGAAGTCTCGACAGAGCTCAGAAAAACAGAAACCTGAACATCTTCATTTTCTGTGAAGACTGGATGAACTTCATCTGCGGATCCCTTCAGACTGAGTTCAGGATCTGTCTCCTGCAGGTTCACTACTTTTGGGTGATTTTGGGGACTTCTTGTGTCTCCATTTGACAGACAGATACTATGAGGACAGACAGACAGTATGAGGACAGAGACACTATGAAGACAAACAGACAGTGTGAGGACAGACAGACAGTATGAGGACAGAGACACTATGAGGACAGACAGACAGTGTGAGGACAGACAGACACTATGAGGACAGTCCGTCTGATCAGCTGATGATGAATCATGCAGCTTCCTGTGTGAACTGAACTCTGACGTGTCTCCGGCTGCACGTTCAGGATTAAATCCACCCGCCTCCCATCTGGGTCCTCATTATTCGGGGGAGGGGGTTCATTTAAAACACTGACCTGCCCTGACCTGCCCTCTAAATCCCCTAAAATCCCCCCCGGCCCCTGCAGACGGGGACCTCGGCCCCTGAAGGTCATGAGAGTCTCAGTTCAGGTTCAGCCGCCTGAAGCTCCGCCCCCTCCCCCCCCCCGTGGTCGCACGCCCAAACCCGACCGTGAACTTCAGAGTAAATCCTTCATGAGGAACATCACACACACACACACACACACACACACACACACACAGACACACACACACACACACACACACACACACACACACACACACACACACACACACACACACACACACACACTTTCTGTCTCTCTGTCTGTATGTTTGTTGGTATTACTCTGCAGAGTCACTTCCTCTTAAACCATTTCACTTCAGATCAGTTGTGTTTATTTTATTCAAGGACCACTGTAACCTCTTCCAGGACCCTTGATACTCTCTCAAGGACTACTGTAACCTCTTCCAGGACCCTTGATACTCTCTCAAGGACCACTGTAACCTCTTCCAGAACCCTTGATAACCTCGCAAGGACCACTGTAAGCTCTTCCAGGACCACGGTAACTACTTCCAGGAGACCTGGAACCTTCTCAAGGACCACTGAAACAGTGAACTGCCTGTATACACTGCAGCAGGCGTGAGCAACAGACAACGCTGAGGGTTAAAGGGTTAACACTCATCTTTTGAACTTTTTAATTCAACTTTCACTGTAAATGTTGTGATTCTTCTGTCATGTGAAGAACTTTGAGTTTTATTGATCACAGTTAATCATTATATTATCTTTACTGGGGGGGTGAAACTGAGCGGTCCTCACAAGAGTAAGAGATTGACACACAAGCACACACACAAACACAGTGAAGAGGCTTCTCTTTGTAACTTGATTTCAGCTCAAGTTCAAGAGCAAAACACACACTCACACACACACACACACACACACACGCACACACACACACACTCTGACCGTCTGTATGAAAATGAGTCTGATGAATATTCAGTGACGACCGTCTGTCTGCATCCTCAGACTTTCTCACAGTGACACAACATAAAAACATTCAATATATTTTATGTTTAATATATTTTATATTTAATGTATTTTATATTTAATATGTTTTATATTTAATGTATTAAATAATAATGAATTGAAGTCCCAGATGGATCGACAGGACTCTTGTTCACATCAGAAATCTGATTTTTTGTTTTGAGTCTGTTTGTATTCTTTTCATTATTCTCATAAACTGAACAAATGTCTTCAGCTGTTCAGTGCTGCAGGGATGCATCCCATAATACACAAGCAAATACTAACATGCAGAAAAGACAACAAGATAATGAGCAAAACAAGAACAGAACATAAATCAAAAGCATTATTTAAATTATATCACATTATATTATATTATATTATATTATATTATATTATATTATATTACATTATATTATAGAGCCTGTTGATAGTGCAGTTTCCTTGCAGGCTGTGTTGGGGTTTCATGGGTCTAAATGTTCTTGTGTTTTCATCATGTGAATCTTTAAATAGTTTTCAGCGTGTACTGTGCGCTCTGGTTACTACATGATGTGGTTTTGTGTATCTGGATGTTGAATAAAGAGAAGATCAGACCTGAGCAGCAGAGTCCCAGCAGCAGCAGCAGCAGCAGCAGCAGCATCTTCATGTTTCACTTTAAATCCAAATCATCAGAAACAAACATCCAGCAGCTCTGACACAAACAGATAACTCCTCTTCTTCTGTGAATCCTCTTTAACTTGTTAATAAAATGGAGAAATGAGATGTTTGAGGTCTGAAGAGATGCTGCTGAACCTCCTGAAGATCTAATTCAAACTGACCTCACAGTGACTGACAGCAGGGGGCGGGGCCTCTGAGGGGAGGGGGCGGGGTCACATGGACAGCCACAGGGACGGGGGCATTGACCCTGAGGTCAGCTGAAGTGAGGAGGGGGGGTCACAGCTGAGGTCAATATGGAGCTGCTGGATTATAATGAGGAGGAGGAGGAGGAGAAGGGAGGAAGGGAGGGAGGAAATCTCAAACTAAAAATGATGTCTGAATATTTTATAGAAATATAAATGTTATTTTACATGTTTCCTTCATAAAGTCTGTAAACTTCTATATTCTATAACATTATATTCTACATATTATATTGTATTATATTAGTCAGCCTTGGTCAGGAACAGTGCCAGAGAAGAACCTAATTTACATGTTCTGCTCGGAGAACTTTAAACTAAAAAAAACCCTCAGAGTTCAGAGCTGTTGGTCTGCGAGATGTTCTTGTTATTTTGTCCACCCTCTGTTGACTCTCACGGTGTAACAAACTACCCGGACAGCAGGTGGCAGTAACGGGCCGGAACTAAACACCACAGAAGAAGAAGAAGCAGAAGCAGAAGCAGAAGAAGAAGAAGAAGATGTAAACAAACATGTTTTATTGTCCGCTGATGATCCGCTGAGAACAGAAAACTGTGTCCGTTTAACTGAAGGTAGACGGACGGGAATACGGCTAAACATGCTAACGGCACTGCATCCGGCTAACACAGCTAAACCTGATAACATTTAAACATGCTAACTGCACTGCATCCGGCTAACACAACTAATACAGCTAACCCGGCTAACCCTGGAGGATCGTCATACACATAGAAACGTAGATACCTCATTGGCCGCTGTTGCATGTCGCCGCTATCCTTCTGCGTCTGCGCGTCCGCCATATTAGAGTGGTCAAGATCCGCTAGTAAACAAGTACAATGTGTATTTTGAGATACAGACTTCTCTACAAAATCGACCGTAACTCGCTTAATTCTGAACCGATTTCCATGAAATTTGGTTTGTTAAAAACACGAGAAATTACACATGATACTGGTTACTTGGAATTAAATTCAGTTACTGGGAGCGGATCTGATCAGCTCTATGCCAAAACATTAACCTTCTGAATAAACACAACTTCCTCTGGGACATGCAGGCTCCATCTATGAAGTGTAAATTAGTATACCTGCAAAACTGCAGATTTCTATATCTACTATAAAGCCGCTTGAATGCTTGTTATTGTATTAATAATTTAATCTGTTCATTAATAAAATGACCTGGTCCCAGTCTGGTCCAGGTGGTGATGGCGGGTCGAGGTCGTGGGCGGGGCCGGAGGATGATGAGTTTCAGTGTGGAGGCAGTGGGCATCAACAGAGGAGACAGTTTACCTCCATCCATCCAACAACCTACACCTCTGTTTCCTGTAAGACACTCACACTCGCACACACACTCACACTCACACACACACACACACACACTGACTGTGTGTGTGTGTGTGTGTTGTTGTCCAGGTGATGGAGCAGAAGCCCCTCCCCCTGGCAGGTGGGGAGGAGGCGGAGTATCTGTTAGCTCTCAAACAGGAGTTCAGAGGAGCCATGAAGAGTCTGCCCTGCTTCATCCAACCAGCTGCTGCACACAGAGGTCAGAGGTCACCACACCCATGCAGGTCCCTCTGCAGGTCATCAGCTGATCAATCAACAAATATCAATAAGAATCAGTTGACTGCTGGCTGTGACTTTTATTGTGAAGGTCTTGTCCTGTGTGTTTCCTGTCCAGATGTGGAGAGATACTCAGATAAATACCACAGCAGTGAGCAGACGGACGCACTGACAGACTGGACTCCAGGTCAGACGCTACCATCATCATCATCACCTTCATCACCATCACCTTCATCTTCATCACCATCACCTTCATCATCAGTATCTATAGTTTGACAGGGCAGCAAATCAACATCAACATCATCTAAAATATTAGAGTTTATATTAAAACATAGAAAACCAACTCCAGTAAAATCAGGAGTATTGATCTGAATATTGATCTGATCATTGATCAGATCGATGATGGAGAAAACACATTCTTGAAATGGAAATGGTGTCAAGTGTTGAACAGTTTAAAGCTGCAGCTGCCCGTTATTTTCATAATGAACCATCACTGTGTACTGCAGTATATAGTAGTACTGTCGCTGTGTACTGCAGTATATAGTAGTATACGGGTTCAGGTCTAAAGGAGACCTGGTCCTGGTCTAAGAGTCAGATCTGAACTTCATGTCTGAAGATCTGAAGCTGCAGAATCTCAAACATCTTTTAAAGTACACTTCTCAACACTGATCTTTAAAAATCATATTATCATCATTGTTATTAATATTAATAATAATATGATCATTAATATTATCATTATTATTAATGAGCTGCTGTTGTTTCAGACTGGAAGAGATTCCCTAAAGAGCTCAGAGTCCACGTGAAGAAACCTGCCAGAGAAGGTGAGTTGTCATGAAAGGCCATTGAGGCAGATCTGCCACGATAAGCCATCTAGGCAGCAGGGGAAGGACCCAATTGCAGACAGG
Organism: Macquaria ambigua; assembly: GCA_008360985.2. Lineage (NCBI taxonomy): Eukaryota > Metazoa > Chordata > Actinopteri > Centrarchiformes > Percichthyidae > Macquaria > Macquaria ambigua. The sequence goes on from VMKM01002587.1 coordinate 47,113, forward strand.
CGAGGAGGCTGAATTTTAGATTAGATTAGATTAGATTCAACTTTATTGTCATTGCACATGTCACAGGTACAAGGCAACGAAATGCAGATAGTATCTAACCAGAAGTGCATAAGCAGTAGAATAACATAATGAATATAAATATACAGGGTACATGAATATTTACAGTATATACAGAAAGTATACATAAAGTGCAGAATGTGCGGTTTGAATGTACAGTTGTGCAATGGTATTATTTAGTGCAAGCAGATTAAAAAAAGAGTACTTAATAGTGCAGTGATGTCATTCAAGTTTGGTCCAAGGGGGTTGGTAAGTGTGTGTGTGTGTGTGTGTGTGTGTGTGTGTGTGTGTGTGTGTGTGTGTTGGGGGGAGACGTCAGGGGGCAGAGTTCAGCAGGGAGACAGCTGATGGGAAAAAGCTGTTCCAGAACCTGGTGGTTTTGGTCCGGAGACCCCTATAGCGCCTCCCAGAGGGCAGGAGGGCAAACAGTTTGTGTGCTGGGTGGCAGGAGTCTTTTCTGATGTTCTTTGCTCTCCTAAGACAACGCTTCCTGTAGATGTCCTCAATAGCAGGAAGTGAGGCTCCAGAGATGCGCTGGGCAGTTTTCACCACCCTCTGCAGCGCCTTCCGGTCCGAGACAGAGCAATTCCCATACCAAACTATAATGCAGTGGGTTAGGATGCTCTCGATGGTGCAACGGTAGAAGTTCACCAGGATGTCTGAAGAGAGGTGGTTTTTCTTAAGAGTCCTCAGAAAAAAGAGGCGCTGGTGAGCCTTCTTAACCAGGTAGGAGCAGTTAGTCAACCAGGTGAGGTCCTGCGAGATGTGGATCCCCAAGAATTTGAAGCTGGTCACACGCTCCACCGCCGCACCGTTGATATGGATGGGTGGGTGTGTGTCAGCATTCCTTCTGAAGTCCACGATGAGTTCCTTGGTCTTATTGGTGTTGAGTAACAGGTTGTTCTCAACGCACCACACAGCCAGGCGGTCCACCTCCTCTCTGTAGGCTGATTCATTGTTGTCCTCGATGAGGCCAATCACTGTGGTGTCATCCGCAAACTTGATGATGGTGTTAGAGCCATGTACAGCTCTGCAGTCGTGAGTGAAGAGGGAGTAGAGGAACGGACTCATCACACAGCCTTGTGGTACACCAGTGTTTAGGGTGAGGGTGGAGGAGTAGTGGTGGTCTGACCCAACACGTTGAGACCTGTTGGTCAGAAAGTCCAACAACCAGTTGCAAATAGGAGCGCTGATGCCCAGATCTGTCAGTTTTGTGATTAGCTTAGAGGGGATGACAGTGTTAAATGCTGAACTGAATGTTGCGGGCCTTCAGCAGTAGACGGACATCCCTGTTCATCCAGGGTTTCTGATTTGGGTACATGGTGATCTGCTTCTGGGTGGTGACACCGTCTATGGTGATGGAGATGTAGTCCAGTACAGAGGAAGCGTAGCTCTCAATGTCTGTGTGGGAGTGACAGGTTGCCTGAGTGGCAAACATGTTCCAGTCTGTGTGTTTGAACTGCTCCTGCAGCGCAGAGTCAGTCCCCTCTGGCCACACTTTTATTGAATCAGTCCAAAGGTTTATTTAAACAAAAAAAAAAAAATAAATAAATAAAACCTTACTAAGCTCTGGCAGGGAAACACCAGGAACAAGACACGAGGAGCTCACCCACAGCATCCAAAACATCAAACACCGGAACATCAAACACAAGGAATCACAATTCAATGACACGAAACTGAACAAAGGAAAGGGACCCGTATATATAGGGAAGGAGACAACGAGGGCAACAAGACACAGGTGAAAACAATCCAAACTGGCGGGAAAACAAAGACAGGAAATAAAAAGGCACACAAGGAAACAACAGGGATTTCAAAATAAAACAGGAAACAACACAAAACACACAAGTCCACAAAAGAGTCCTTTGTGGACCATGACATGAGTACACGCAGTACACTCAGAGTACCTCTGTGAGGATTATTTACCTGTGCAGAGTTTTGCTGTCTGAAGCTGTCAGGTGTTTGGTGACGACGTCCTGGACGGAAGTTTAACTCTTCAACAAACTTTATTAACACAAACTGTTAAAGTGTGATGACTGCAAGAAGAAGTAAAACTGAACGATCCATCGCCACTGATGGATGATCTGAGATGCTTCAGTAGATGGATGATTGATTGATTGATGGGTGTACTGATCTCCTGCTCTGTGTCTTGCAGGTGTTTCAGCAGCAGTCAGTCGCTCTGACAGACTTCAGCCTGGTCAGAAGAAGAAACGAGTCAAAGAGAAAGAGGAAGTGCTGCTCAAACTGGAGGTGAGACAAACATCTGCTAGACCTGTCTGATGGTCTGGATCAGGTCTGACCTCTGCCCTCCAATCAGAGAGCAGAGTTCAACAGAAACGTCACCTGAACTAAACATCTGTCAGACTGATTCATATCGTTCAGCTGAGCTGATGAAGAGCAGACGATCTAATAATAATCTGTCTAATAAATAAAGTCAAACATTTCCACCTTTAACTGTTTCCTGTAGTGGAGTTTGTAGTAATTCCACCTTAACTTGTGTTCTGTGTCAGACTCTGGAGAAGAAGGAGGAGCGGGGGAGCTCGGGGGAGGAGGAGGAGGAGGAGGGAGAGGAGAAGAAGAAGAAACAGGAGGAAGAGGAGGCCGAGGGAGAGGAGGAGTATGACGAGGAAGAGTTTGAGGAGGTGAGAGATTTGTATTAAAATAAGACTTTTATGAATGAACTTTGGTTTGTATTCACACGTAATGTTAAAGTTAGTTAAGACAAACCAACACACAGATGTTGAGTTTTAACCTTTGACCTGTTGAACTGAACGTTTTTCTGTTTCCCGTTTCGTCTGCAGGAGACGGACTACGTCATGTCGTACTTTGATAACGGAGAGGAGTTTGGTGGAGACAGTGACGACAACATGGACGAGGCTATTTACTGAAACACCAGCACTCAACATACACACATCCGTTTTTATCACTTTTTGCATTACAGCAGGTTTTATCAGGTTTGTGTTCGTCTGCAGAGAAAAACCGTCCAGCAGCTGTTTTATAAACAGAACGGACGAAAAAAAGTGAATGAACGGGAAACTGTTTGTGTTGACGATAAAAGTCCAGATGTCCAGAGTGAAGACGATTCACTGAAGTTCATGCTGCATCTTTGAAATGTTTTTTAAGCTTTTGTATCAATGTTTTATCTGTTTTATCATCGTAAGTGTTTGTTCTGGCTGTTGGAAAATAAACGGCAGCTACATGAGGACTTAAAGACGTGTTCATAATATAACGAGATGTGTTAACGTGAAAATAATACAACAAAATATAACAAAAGAAATATTGAAGTAAAAATGTTTGCATATATATGAATGTGGAATCATCCAGTTAATACACAGAGTTTAGATTTGATCTTGAGAAAGACGTGAAATCAAAACGTCACCTTGGATCATTTACTTCAGTAAAGTCCAACAAATAGATTCAAGAACCACAGAACACTGTAAAAATACTCCTTTTCAAAAACTGTTTTTTTTTCTGGGTCTGGAACCAAACTCCTGGAGAGGGTCTGGACGCTCTCCTTTTCCAGACTTGCCCAGGGTGAGATGGGCCGGGACGGGGTACGAGTTCCCCCAGAGAACGCTGAGAGGAAGCCTCTGACTGTTGCTTGTGCACCAACAGCAGGAGTACCTGGCCTTCTTAGAGTCTCTGGGTGGTGTCCTGGAAAGGGTACCGCCTAGGGACTCCATAGTTCTGCTGGGGGACTTGAATGCTCACATGGGCAATGATGGAGAAACCTGGAGGGGGGGGTGAATGGGAGGAACAGCCTGTCTGATCTGAACCTGAGTGGTGCTTTATTGTTGGACTTCTGTGATGGCCATGGATTCTCCATACCAAACCCCATGTTCGAGTGTGGGGTGGTTCATAAGTGTACCTGGTACCAGAACACCTTAGGCCAAAGATCGATTTAACACTCGGGTGAAGAGAGGAGCAGAGCTGTCATCAACCAATCTGACCATGTTCTGTCCAGTGAATTCACTCTAATGCCCTCAGGTCGGCGTTATAATGTGCCCCTTAGGAGAACAAACCACTACTCTTAAGTCTTTCATTCCTTCTGCTATCAGGCTACTAAATACAGATAGTAGTATTTTAAATGTACATTTTTTTAAAACTCAGTTATTTATATGAAGTACAACAAAATGTTTTATCTGCTGCTGCTCGCTGTTTTCTTCGGTGACCCTTGACATATAACCACTTGTGTGTTTGGAGTTGTGTATATGGACGGGGTAAGCTGCTAATGAATTGCCCTTCTTGGGATCAATAAAGTTGTCTGAATCTGAATCTGATCAACACCTGGTGGTGACTTGGATCAGGTGACTGGGGAGGCTGCCAGACAGACCTGGTAAACCCAAACCTACCCCTAACCCTCCTCAAGGTCTTTTACTCCCAAATCTGGGAGAATTTTTCATGCATCCCGAGGGAGGATGGGGATGTGGAATCTGAGTGGGCCATGTTCAAATCCTCTGTTGTGGAGGTGACTGTTTGGTCAGTTGTAGTCAGAAGGTCGTCGGTGCCTGTTGTGGCGGCAACCTAAGAAGGAGGCCTTCAAGCAGGGCTTGGCTCAGGCTCAGCAGGGGAGGAGAACTGCTGACCCAGACTGGGGATATTGTCAAGCTGTGGAAAGAGAGTTTGAGGTTCCTGGCAGAGGTCTCTGAGTTAAGAAGTTCCTCGGTGGCAAGTCACCAGGTGTGGATGAGATTCTCCCTGAGATGCTGAAGGCTCTGGACATGGTTGGGCTGTCTTGGCTGACCTCTTCAGTGTTGTGTGGAGGTCGGGGACAGGGCCTGTGGAGTGGCAGACCGGGGTGATGGTTCCCATTTTTAAAAAGGGGGATCGGATGGTGTGCTTCTATTATCGGGGTATCACACTGCTTAGCCTCCCTGGGAAAACTTATTCCAGGATGCTGGAAAGGAGTAAAGTACCTGAAAACAGTACTTAAAGGCATCCTGTAACGCTGTGTCTGTCTGTCCAGTCTAGTCTGTCAACAGATCTCTCAACATCTAACTGCTCGGATTGTCCTGAGATGTCTCTGATCTCCTTCCTGCTCCTCAGAGGATGGACTCTTAGATTTTAGTGACTCCATCTTTCCTCTAGCGCCACCATCAAGACAAATGCTGCTGGTGAGACTGTAAGAACGATAAACCTTCGGGATGTTGTTGGTTCAGATTGTGGCTGTAATGAACTCTGCAGCCTGTAGGGGGCGATAGTCAAGCTTTACACTGTCTAATTTATAAAAGACTCTTTACTCTTTTGTTTTTCACTTAAATGTGTGTAAGCTTTCTGTCTGACAGACTGAACTGAACTGTTGGAGGTCCAGAAATAAACACTCAGATCGTCTGTCTGTCCATCTGTCTGAACGCGTCTCATGTTCTTCCAGGAAATCCACTGTGAGCTGATCTGTGGTCAACTTCCTGCTAATCACAACTCTATCTTTACTCCTTTGACCTCCTGTCTGTCTGCAGTGTTTATCGTATTTTTCTGTAAAATCTTCACCTGTCGAGGAACTAAAGCTGTCAGACAACTGTAGTGCACTCGTTCTAAATGTGGAAACAGAAAGTAGTGCTGGCGCTGACTCAGACACTCGATCATTCCCTGAGCGAGTGACCGCCAGGCCTCAACCAATCACAGGCAGCCTGGGATCAACTGCTGACCAATGAGGGTGAAGACAGGCTGCTGGTCACGCAGGCAGAGGAAAACAGAAGAAGAAGAAGGGTGTGTGTGAGGTATGGAGGCAAACTGTAACACGATGAGAGTCGATGTGCAGGACGTGTCTCTGTGATCAATCAGGGTCAATACGTTTATAGATGATCATTATTATTATTACTTTAGGTTATACTTATAAGATCTACAGTAAATATTTGATATATGATATATACATACTCTATATATATATATATATATGTATATGTCCTGTAGCTGTGCAGTTCCAGTGTGTTGTTCAGGTCAGACTGAAGCAGCTGCAGTCAGAGTAAACAACAGAGTCCGATTACACTGCTGATACAACACACACACACACTGCATTGACTCTCAGTAATTCCTTGAGGATTTACCCTAATCTAAACCTAAAACTAATTCAAACCTGAAGTTTAAAAGTCTAAAGCTCAAACAGCCTTCTGAAGTCGTGAGGACCAAACAAAATGTCCTGTAGATGTCTCTGCTGTCCATCAGAACATATATCTGATATCTGACCTTTAACCCACTTCAGCACATCACAGACTGGAACTACAGTCCACACACACACTAACACCAGACTCACTGTAAATATTTCAGTTTTTATATGTTTGAATGTGTTTATTTACAGGGATGATTAATTAGAGCCAAATTAGAAAAATTAGAGCCTCTGTACTGTGAGAAGTATTCACACCCTTTACTAAAGTAAAAGTAGTCATTATGCAGAATGGCTGCTGTCGGTGTTAAATTATATTATTATTATTACTGATGCATGAACATGTAGTCAGAGCGAATCTGAACTCGTTTATATGCTGTTGGGTAGTTTAATCCCAAACATCATATTTTATAAACTGATGTTTTATAAGAAAAATCTTAATATTCAAAGTAAACAGTGACTACTGCTGTCAGATAAATTAATTAAATATTATATATATAATATATACCTTGAGTACAGTAACTGAGTAAATATACTCCATCAGTGTAAATGACCGTACTTATTCATTCATATTCAAGGTTTCTGTTTCCTTTAAGACTTTTCAAAGAAAGATTAAATATGGCCGACAGTATATATATATATAAAATCACATTTTGTTGTGTTCAGTTTGTGCAGGTGTTTTTTGGTTACCTGTTGTTTACTGTAATCAGCTGCATTTATCTGTGCTGCAGTCAGATGACTAAATTATGAAAATGATATAGTTTTTTATTCATATTTATATATATAACCTGAACAAATACTGTTGAGTAACTACCTCTTGGTGAAAAACATTACAAGAGTGTGACAGTGCAGCATTTTGATGACAGACCGTGAACTGTTATAGCTTCATTATTACTAATGGTTTTTGATGGCAGGTCGATTACAGTTGGTGTTAGGAAGTGGTTTAGTTATATTGTGTGTAATAATGTCCTGTTAGCTGTTGTTTATTGTGTAGCTGTATGATAAACACTCTTACATGTAGAGGAATCACACATCAGTCCTCTGACATCTGACATCAACAAGCAAAGACTTAAAGTCGTGTTCAACTCATTTATTGTTTGAGTAAAAAAAATAAACATCTGCTCTTATTTACAGAATATATACAACTGTAACTTCCTGTAACTATCATAGTAAAAACAACCATTCGACTGAGTAACAACAAATATAAAAAAAACTCACAACAAAACGTTTCATCTGTTTTTATCTACAGAACAAAAAACTTTTGTCTCTGACAGGAAACTGTTGAGTCACTGACAGGAAACTACAGAGTCATCATCAGGAAACTGCTGAGTCATTGTCAGGAACCTGCTGAGTCATCGTCAGGAAACTGCTGAGTCATTGTCAGGAAACTACTGAGTCATCATCAGGAAACTGCTGAGTCATTGTCAGGAAACTACTGAGTCATCGTCAGGAAACTGCTGAGTCATCGTCAGGAAACTTGAATCACTGACGGGAAACTGCTGAGTCATCGTCAGGAAACTGTTGAGTCACTGACGGGAAACTACTGAGTCATCGTCAGGAAACTGCTGAGTCATCGTCAGGAAACTGCTGAGTCATGGTGGTGCTGCAGTCCTGAGATTGGCTGACGGGCAGTCGAGCTCTCAGTCCCGTCATGGCGGTGGGATCATGTGGTTAAACAGGAAGTCGTCCTCAGAAGACCTGAACAACCAGAGGAGGGTTAACCGCGCCCTGATCGACCTGAAGACAACCAACAGAAAAAAATTAGATAATAAAAGTGGAGGATGGACGACACCAAACTATCTCCTTTATCTCATTTCATCTTATTTCATCTCGTTTTATTTTATCTTGTTTTATCTGATGAGATCAAATAAAAGACAATGATGAAGGTGAAGATGAGCTGAAATAAAATATAATGATGATGATCAATAATATCAGCTGCTGACAGACGGACTGAACCAAAGCGCTCACCTCGCTGTATGCGGGGGGAGGGGGGTAGTACAGTTCAGGTGCTCTCATGAAGAGCCCACCCTCGTCGTCCTCGTCCTCCCCGCCGTCGTAGTCGTGGAGCAGCGGGGTGCGGGGGCCGTCCACTCTCAGGTCTCTGTGGATGTTACTGTAGCTGGGGGGGGCTGAGGGCAAGGAGGACCAGCTGCTCAGGGATCCGGCCTGGCTGCTCAGGGATCCGGCCTGGCTGCTCATGCTGCTGGTCCTGCTGCCGACGCCGCTGAACGGAATCGTGCCAATGACCAGAGGCAGCTCCAGGATCAGTTTCTCACTGCCGGGGATGTGCAGGTAGATCTGGAGGAGGAGCTGCAGGTTAATATCTGGTCCCAGATTTACTTCTTTCATTCCATCTCAGGTTATATCACGTTACTCTGTTCAGTAGGTCCATTTCAAACATCACAGGGAGGAAGAGCAGAAACAGGAAGAGCCCCGTGAGCTGACGGACTGTGACCAGCTCACCTGCAACACGTCACCCAGGTGAACAGCTTCACCTGTCTGTGCTGTGCAGAGAAGAAATGCTCACACTGTGCCGGCCGTTCACTAACCCCCCCACTATGGAAAAACCCTACAAGACCAGACCCAGGACCAGACACAAGACCAGACACAGGACCAGACACAGGACCCGGTCCAAGTTCTATCCAGACAGGTCTGATGGTGTCCTGTTTTTCTCAGTGTGTCAACATTTCTGATACCTGAGTGGACCCAAGCGGACTCTAGTTACCCTCTGGACTATTTCAGACCAGGTCTGACTGTCCTCAGGTACCCTTTTTGAATCTGGCCTCTTTTTGAAAATGAACGTATGCACATCAGGTTCAGGTAGGTTTCACAGGTGTATTTTGGAGCCATGAAGACCTCTAGTATTGATCTATGCTGATGTCATAAACCACGACTCACCATGAGGGCGTAGTCCACCTTGATGATGTCACAGCTGAGCAGTGACGGCTTCAGTTTGGGGACCCTGATGGTCTTCCCCTGCCACATGTCGCACATCCCAGAGATGATGTGGTTTCCTCGAACCGCCGACAGTTTCTGACGCAAAACCTGAACAAAATAAAAGCCAGAGGTCAGAGACGTTTAGTCCCATTAAAGGCATCAGGACAGGAAGTCATCCTTGCGTCCGAGCATCACCTTGGTGCGTCCATCCGCGACATACGAGTGTTGGGCGATGATGGCGGCCTTCGGCACTACGATACGTGAACAGGTGTTCTCAAACTTGGCGTTGATGTTGATGTCTTCTCCCTCACAGAAACCCTTCCTGTCGATCTGAGCGCTGATGGACACCTGGCCGTCAGGGATGAACATACAGGTGACCCTCTTCTGTTTGGAGGCTGCAGCCGGAGCCTGATGGACGACAGATGGTTACAGACTTCATCTCTAAAATAATCCTTTTACAGACACAGATGACATCATTAGATGGTTCAGGGACCCTCCAGCGGGTCACCAGATGAGTCTGAGGGGTCGGGAGATGATTAAAGTTCAGATACACAAATCTGTGTTGGAGTTTTGGGAATTTTTCTCAAATGCAGTTTTTTGTGGAATATTATTATTATTTAAATGAAACCATGTGAGCAGCTGCAGAACCAGTAGTTTGTAGAAAACATCTCTTTGGTGTAAATGATGAAGTCAGAAACCTGAAACATGACGAAGACGTCACAAACAAAAAGGTTTTTCTGTAAAATCTGTAGAGGAACTAAAGCTGTCAGTAAAAAGTACAATATCTCCCTCTGAGATGTACTGCAGTAAAGTAAAGTACAAGTACCTCAAAACTGTACTTAAGTACAGTACTGGAGTAAACGTACTTTGTTACTACTTAACAGCACAGGATCTTTGTCCAGCTGTCCTCCTGCCTGATGGCTTCATGTCAATAACAGATCAATGAGCTCGTTCAGATGCTCAGCTAACAGTTGCTGCAGGTTTATCATCATTTTAAATGTGTTAATACTGAAAAATTAAAAACATAATGAGACGGCCACTTCAAGTTATTTTGTCAAACACTATAAAGTTGAGACTTGTCCGTTATCCCGGATGACATGTTTGACATTATTTTCTGGTTATACAGTTTTCAGCTTTTATTTGTATAATTTCCATACTAATTGTGATATTAACACATATTTTAAACATTGTTTAGTTAAATACTAACATATTATATATTAATAATAATATTATAACATATTATAAGCACTTTTTAGTGTATTGATCATTTGGTAATAAAAATCATATTTTTATATAATTTTAAAAAGCCAGAGTTTGTGTGTGTCTCACAGACTGTATATAGTCTATGGTGTGTCCCTTAAATGATGTCCACCCTGTGATATCGGGGAAGCCGCCCCTTTAAGAAAAGGCCATCCACTCTAGTGACGTCACAGCTACAGTTTCTTTCACATATCGTTCATTTGTAATTTGTACGTGGATGTTGTTTTATCATCCCTTTGATAATGGACTCAACCACACACACACACAAACACACACACACACACACACACACACACACACTAGGTCATATTAGTCTATATTATTGCTTATTTCTTGTTGGGTCACATTGTATATTAAGTGTAGCATCATTATGCATTAATAGAGCCTAAATAAACATGAAATAACTCTGTCTCTCTAACGCATGTTTTTAAGCACACTTCATTGAACACAATGCGTTATTAATCAGTTCTTCCATGTTTATTAATGCGTGATGATGCTACTCTTAATATACAAAGTGACCTTTTGTTGTGAATTCATGTCTGAGCATTTGATTTATTCTTCAAATATTGGGCCATAAGATATGTGTGGGAGCTCAGCTAATATATATTAAGTGTGTACTATTTATGATAAGACAAAGGGAATAGTAAATTAAGACCACAATGTGTGAGTATTGTGGGGGTTGAAAGGCACTCTATGGTTATATTGACCCTAACACCTAGTTAACACATGGTAATGTACATTTCTATTGTTTGTTATTGCATAGTTAACATATAATCACTTTTTATAGTCTTAGTTTATGTCAATAAGTGTCAAAAGAGAATGCACCATATTCATAACGTTTTTCATGCCTAGATGCTTAATATTTATCATTATTCATCATTAACAGTTAACAGTTTTCACATTGAGGATTTTTTTTGTAGATGCCAAACAAAGAGAGAGCAGCAAGGTTCAGGGCCCGGAAGACTGCTGATCCATTGGCTAGGGAGGAGTTTTTAGCGAAAAAGAGAGATGACATGATTTTGTGAATTTGTTGCTCAAAGAAAATGATGTTGAGTGATTATGATATTCAATAAAATGATTCAAGGTACTTTTCAATAGTGAATTGAACCTGATTTGTGCTGTTTTGTTATTCATAAATGTGAAAAATCAGTTAAAATGATTTTATGGGAAATGTTAGGGTAAACGTTTTCTTACTTGCCAAATCCGGGAATGAAACAACACTGAATGATTTGTTTTGGTCTGTAGTGATTTCTTCACACTGTAGTCTAATTAATGTCCTTGAAAATACTATTTTCAGTGCGATTCCCTTTGCATAACATAAACATGGATTATTTATGAACATCAATTATGTTTAAGTTGTGTTAAAATGACAATTCATGCGGAAACTCATAAGGTGTCATACCGAGTAACAATTTCAGTCAGATGGGATAACGCTTAAAACCTATAATTTCATTTTATGGAGTTGAGAAAACAATAATAGTACGATGCCATGTACTGTAAAAGATTTTCAGACAGTTTGCAGCTTAAATCACATTGCAGTGTTAAAATGTGGGTAAAAAGTTTGAACAAGCAGGGTCACGTGTAAGGCAAACACATTGTAATGAGAAAAAATAATTGTGCAAGTTTTTAACATCCTAATAAAGGCAAAAACTACTTTGATGTGCAGTTTTAACCTATTTTAATTTTTGGTCAACTTGAAAACCTTATTCATCACTGAGCCACAGTGTTGACACATCGGGATGATGCAACTCTGCAGGGAAGAAAAAGCTGATAAAAGCTGAAGCAGCAGCTTTTTAATCTGAAGGAAGGAACTCTGAAACCTGCCCAGTCAGAAACTGCCGGATCCTCCAGCCAGGGCCTCGCTGATCAGCTAATCAACTGATCAAGGATTAAAGTGTTTTCGTACCAGCAGGTCTGGCCGGTTCACATCCAGCGGCTCCTCCACCTCAAACTCCCTCTCACACTGCAAAGCATGCTGGGAAGGCCTGTCCAGCTCCGCCCGCACGTAGTAACGGACGCACCCAAACTTTCCTTTATAGGACGACACCAGACGCCTGAAACCAGACCAGAGGACACGTCAAGATCAACTACTGATCAGCTCTGTAATCAATACCGGATCAGACGTCAGATCAGAGCCTCACCCAGCTGCCGGCAGCTCGAAGCCGAACTGGAAGCTGTAGGTTTTAGCCGGCTGCAGCAGGAAGCAGCCGTCTGAGTCTGAGGAGCAGCACATTCAGAGGGTTACTGAGCAGGTTCACCTCCACCTGACGGAGTCACATGATCACCTTCCTGTCTCACATCAGACCAACTCAAACTGTCCGTAACGTCACAGCAGATACCTGGATTCATTATCAATATAAAAATCTGAAGTTCGGCTACAAATACGAAATATTTCTTTTAAAATGACAAAAGTGATCACTTTACTTTGATCTAAATCATTTCCCAGTTTGTAAAATAAATGTGTTTAAACATATGAAGTCCATTATTTAAAGGCTATATGACCATCTATCAGATTTAACTTCACTGTCTGATGTTTGTTTATTCTGATAAAACGGAACCAGAAGTTTCAATCGGAACTAAACTCCTCTGTACCTTTAGTGAGCTTCTCCTCCAGCCGCAGCTCCTCTTCGTACTTCAGGTACTCCACCTCCTGGCTGCGGTTCTTGCGGTTCTTCCCGCAGCGGTACTCCACGCGGGCGCAGCCGGCGGCGGTGACCCTGAGGCCGGTCACCCTGCAGGGCTGAGCCGCCTCCAGCAGCACGGAGCCGGACAGTTTCTCCCCGCTGCTGTAGAAGGGCCTGCCGGGATCCGAGAAGACCAGCTGGAGGACTTTCAGCTTGTTCACCGGAGACAGAACCATGATGGTGCTGATACTGGTACTGGTGCTGACGACACAGAGTTACACAGTGACCAGTGATGATGTTGAAGATGTGAAATAAAAAATAAAACGGTGTAAAATTTAATCAGATGGAAAATAAAATGATAATAAATGAAATAAAATACGATTATATGAATATTACTTTGTTACATTTAATGAAATCGGATCAAGAATCAATGAAAAATAAAGAAAAATCAAATTAAAACGCGATATATTAAAGATAAATTAAATGAATTGAAATGAGATATAAACCGTGCGATACGCCGTTAGTTTCGGTGTTTCTCTCAGTAAACAGTCCAAGGTCAGTTTTATACCGGCGGGGGGTTGGAGGGGGTGTCCCGGTGTCCCGTTATTCTCACCGAGTAGCACGTGCTCCGAGTGTGGACACGCCGAGTTGCTGGAGGGTGGAGCTCTCTGATTGGTGAGCACGGGCTGTTTGGGTGAATGTAGCCAATCAGAGCGCAGAAAGGACGCGTGGACAGCTCGTGTCGCGGGGGGCGGGGCCTGTGAGAGCTGAACAGTGGAGTCATCAGAGTGAGAATAGAACCAGATTTACTGTCCAGCTGCTGGACAACAGCAACAATAAACTGTCAGGGACAGCTTCTATTAATATCTACCAGAGGACCGTTTTTCACTGATAGAAAGTCATTTACACTAACTCTCTGAGATTTTAGCTCCAGTTTGTTCCTCTGTTGAAGTCAAATGTACATTTGATTTTACAGTTCTGTAAATCACTTCCTAGCTAGTTTTCCTACATAATGACTGATCACCAAACTCACCTTTGTTTACCTGCTGTTTCCAAAACCAAGAACATGAGCAAAAGTGTAATTAAGAGTATTAACCCATATTAAATGTAAACTGCTAATGTTAGCATGTCCAGCTAACTAGTTATCTACCCACAGTAGTAACCCAGTGTTACTTTCACAGCCAACAAGTTTATCACATTATTTTGTGGGGTTACTGGTTACGTTCAGGACTGTGGGAGTGGGTCCTGAATGCTAATAGAGTTTAGGCTAATGTTAGCCGTTCTGTCCTGATATTTACATATACATATATTTACACTCCAGCAACTCCAGCCAACATTACCTGAGATAGAATTACATTGGTCAAACACAGCTAGTCCTCATCCTAAAAGCCTTTCCTCAACTAAATATTCTTTGAAAATACAAACAATTAAAGTATAAATCTAACCATTGTGTTGCTTGTCCAAGTTAGCTAAACAGCCAAACTGGGTTATGTTAGAACAAATTAACACATTACATTTTTCCTAGGACTAACTAGCTCTACACTGCAAATACAAGAACAATACTGTTTCTGTATTTCCATGTCTTCTACAACCATCAACTGGTGAGGATGATGACTGGGACCTTTAGCCTCAGTCTGTTAGCATGGTATCATGACCTGGGACCTGTTAGCTTTAGCCTCAGTCTGTTAGCATGATATCATGACCTGGGACTTGTTAGCTTTAGCCTCAGTCCGTTAGCATGATATCATGACCTGGGACCTGTTAGCATGATATCATGACCTAGGACCGGTTAGCTTTAGCCTCAGTCTATTAGCATGATATCATGACCTGGGACCTGTTAGCTTTTGCCTCAGTCTGTTAGCATGATATCATGTATGTAAACCATCAAGTGAATTTTTAAAACTCTTTTAGGGTTCTTGTTTAGAGACGGTCAGCTGGAAACATTAAAATGTCAACTGAAGATCAAAGTTTCAACCAGCTAATGGAGCTAACATTAGATTAATTAGCTGGCTAGCTACAGCTGATAGAATCTGCTAGTGACCGCTAGTAAAATCCACAGTTGTCGACTAGAAGTGAGAAGCTGCTTTTTGTAAAGTGTTTGTGTGTGAGAACTGAAAGAGTGACAGGTTGGAAACAGAAACTAAGGGGCTTCACAAACAGTCAATTTCATCCTCATCACTTTCAGGACATCTTATAAGTTAAGCATGAAAGTTCATTCTTTATCTTGAAAATAGTTGTTAAAAGTTATGGAAAACCCTAGTTAGTGGCCCTTGACTTTGGGACAAAGCTAGTATTTCCAAGGTTGAGAGTGAAATGTCATGCTTTAATGTTGAATTTCAGAAGTTACTGGATTAACATGATGTTGGAGTTCAGACTCAAAAACACAGATTAGAGTGAGAGCAGTGAGCCTCAAAGGAAAGTATTGAAGCTAGAATAAACAATGAGGCGTTCTGAGTTAACAAACACCTCAATGTGAACACAGGTCAGAGTAAATCACAGAGTATCTTTAAACATGAATTTTAATGACTTAATTTTGTTTCAACCCACAGAACTTTATCTTCAATTCTAGTGATCTTAAAGTGTCCAAAGATCCCAAATCTGTCAGGCTGAATTTTGGGGAAATGTGTGTAAAATGATGCAGCAGACATGTAGAATATTTTCATAAAAACATGGAGTCTGATAAGCTGGAAAAACAAAATATACTAAATTATATAAATGATTTAAAACTACTCAAGAAGAAATTTAAAGGGGAAAATGGAAGATTTAAGAGGCTAAAAAGTTCTTAAAAAGTCTTAAAGGTTTCTTTAGGAAACTTCCAAAGACTCTGGAACCATCTGAGGGACCCCTGCAGGTCCCAGGACCTCAGTTTGAGACCCAATGGTGAGGGGTGTTAGTGGGAACAGACTGCCCTCTACTGGACTGGACTGACAAGAGCTGATCTCAGGTCAGTCATCAAACTGTGGTGGAATGTAACTAAATACATTTACTCAAGTACTGTACTTAGGTAAAGTATAAGTACCTCAAAATTGTACTTGAGTGTTTCTATTGTATGCTACTTTGTACTTCTACTCCCCTAAGTTTATTTGACATTAGTTACTTTGCAGATTCAGATTATTAATACAAAATATAATCAGAGTTGAGAAAACAGCATTAAACTGTCACCATGACACAGGACAGACGGATGAGTGCTGACGCTCGTGTTTCTGTATTTCACTCTGTGGTAAAATACTAAAGACTGAAAAACAAACCAGTGTAATTTAGATGAAAAGGTTTGATCGATGCGTTTATTACAGGTACATGTTAGTGCAACAGGTAAACACTTGTTCAGTGTGCTGTTACTTCAGTGGGTTCAGCTGTTGTGGTCAAACTGACTGTATTGAAGTGAATGAGAAAACCCTTAACTTCTGTCCCATCAATGCTTGTTACTAATTCAACTTCTTCCCGTAGTTGTGTGCTTTCTCTCCCCTTTCTCTCTCCTTCTGTTGCTTTCTGCAGGTGTTTCTGCCTCCGGAGCTGTAGGGTCTGGATCTATGGTTGTGGCCACCTGCTGCCCCCGTGCTCCTCCTCTGCACCCGCTGCTGCAGTTGCTGTTGCTCTTATTATTAGTGTTGCTGCTATAATGTTGCTCTTAGTATTGTTTCTGTTGGTGTTAACATTCATACCATTACCGCAACCATTGCGTTACATCTCTGTGTGAAACTGTATTGTGCTGCTGTATGTTCTCTTTCCTCCTGCTCTCTCCCCCCCTCCCCCTTCAACCCAACCGGTCGAGGCAGATGACCGCCCACCTAGAGCCTGGTTCTGCTCGAGGTTTCTACCTGTTAAAAGGGAGTTTTTCCTTGCCACTGTAGCATAGTGCTTGCTCATGGTGGGAACTGTTGGGTCTCTGTAAATATAAAGAGTCGGTCTAGACTTGCTCTACTCGAAAAAGTGCCCTGAGATAACTTTGTTATGATATGGCGCTATATAAATAAAACTGAATTGAATTGAATTGAAATATAAACTTAATAAATTTGTTCTTCCTGCAGCAGCTGACAGACAGAGGTGAAACTCAAACTCCAGGATTTTAAAGGAAAATGCTTTCGATTTACCTTATTTACATGATTAATTATGAACACACCTGCACTTTGTACACATTCAGGATCCTGCTTGTATTTACATGAACATGTTCATTTACACACTTCAGATCTGCAGGGTCTGAGATTTAAAATGAGTTGTTTCTTCCCAGCTGTTCCACTGAGCTCCATCTACCTGTCTGACACATAGTGAGGGCTGGAGTCTCCACAGGTAGACCACCTACCTGTGTGAGGCAGTGTTGGGAAATTTACACAAACATTTCAGCCATTTGTATCTCAGAAAATGGGGCTAAAGGTTTGGACCTGAAATGAGTCAGAAGCTGCAGGAGACGTTTAACTTACCCTCCCCTGATTTAAGGACAGACAGTTAGTCTTTGTGTGTTTATTTCTGTACAGGCAGGAGGTCAAAGGTCATCAGGAGCTCCAGGAGCCTCTCAGCCTGATGACCTTTGACCTTTAAGATCGATCCAGTCCGTCGACCTCTGAGAGTCTGTGATCGTCATCTGTTCAACTTCTCATCAAACCTGCAGGAAGACAAGAGACAGGTTTAACAGCAAACAACAGTTTACAGAGAGCGGTGGAGTGGAGTAGAGTAGAGTAGAGTAGAGTAGAGTAGAGTAGAGTAGAGTAGAGTGGAGTGGAGTGGAGTGTAGAGTGGAGTAGAGTAGAGTGGAGAGGAGAGTGGAGTAGAGTAGAGTGGAGTGGAGTGGAGTGGAGTGGAGTGGAGTAGAGTAGAGTAGAGT
>VMKM01002588.1:0-64874 GCA_008360985.2 Macquaria ambigua
TACAAGAGAATTGGCCAAAGCTGTTCTCATGCAAAGTAATTTTGCAGCTTTAAGCTCATTCATGCAGTTAATTGGAAAACACATGCCCTGTTTTTAAATGATCAGTTAATTGATTTTAATGTAGAAAAGGGAAAAGTCAAATCTTGTGGACGTAGTTAAATATGAGGAAATTGGAGACCTGTAGGCTTGGTCTCTGCTTGTGTGAGGAATGCTGTTTGTTTGCATCTGTGTTTTTCATATTACAGACTTGGGTCCCCCTGGGATATTGAAGGCTAGCCGATAAGGCGCAGCCACGCTGGAGGCAAATCATTACAATGGTTCTTACAATATTGCTCTATTTAAAACTATAGGCACATGTTTTTGTTTTGCCATCTATTTGTTCTGTAATTTGAGTCCTTCTCAATAACCACTTGGCTGTCTCTTCACTGTCCTGTCAACTTGTCGTAGATTCATTTTCTCAACTATGAACTGTGTCCTTGCAGACTTTGTTTGATCTTGAAAATGAATCTGTGTTGAACTAAGGTTTGTTTTAGCTGCTCGACAGTCTCACAGATCAGTTTCTAAGTTTGCCCAAAGTCTGCGCACACATACATAGTAAAGGATTCAGTCTGTCCTTTCACTAACATCTCTTCATTTCTTTTGTCACTCTTGTTGTCATTAACCTACTTACTGACGTGTAGCCTTTCAATACCTACAGATTTCCTTTCTTAAAGTTTTATCCATACAAAGTGTGGGGCCCTGTTATCATAAACGTACTCACTGTACTTAATAGACTTTTTGTTTGCATCTTCCTCTGGATATTCATTACCCTCCTCATTTCTTGTCTTGTCTTGTGTTTGGCTTGTTTCTCATTTTCCTTCTGAAACTCATGTTTTTGATGTAATCCCTCTCCATCATCATGACTGAAGCTACTTTTAACTGAGCATTTGTCTTGTCTGATTACCTCTACAATGGACTTATTGCATTCTAGTGTTGTAATGATAGTGGCAGGGAATGTTTTTGTAAAAGTGCTAAATGAAAATGTGATTGTGACGTCAGTGCTAACTTTGTGTTTGTTTCTCCTCAGGTGCGGCTGTAAATCTGACCCTGGTCACCCCTGAGAAGGCAATCAAGCTGGCTGCTAACGATTTCTTCAGGCATCACCTCACCAAGGATGGGTAAGCAAAATGATCATCTCATGAAATCCTCCAAATTAAGAAAATACAGTGTCCCATCAATTGTGTTACTTAATATGTCCCCCATCTTTTAACAGAAAGGGGCTGACAGTGTTCAAAGAGATGCTGGCAGGTTGTGGTGCAGGCATGAGCCAGGTCATTGTCACCACCCCCATGGAAATGCTCAAGATACAGCTACAGGATGCAGGCAGACTGGGTGAGAAGAATACAAAGTTGATATTGAATATTGCTGCTTCTTGGCCCCTGTGCTATTGTGTGTGTTTGTGTATATTAATGTTTTTTGTCTTTTGTCCAAAGCGGCCCAGCAGCAAAAACCAGTCATGATGTCTCCCACCAAGCTTGTGGCCACCAACACCATGCTCAGCCGCTCCTACAACTCTGGCACGGTGGTCTCAGCACCACGAGCTGTATCTGCCACCCAGATCGCAAAGGAGCTCCTCCATACGCAGGGCATCCAGGGGCTCTACAAAGGTCTGGGCGCAACGCTGATGAGGTAAAAAAAAAAAACTCATTCAGCCATGTTAACTTGTTAGACCAGTTACCTTTTTGTATCAGGTTTTCAGTCTGAATCATCTCTTTGTTACTTTTTCTTTCAGGGATGTTCCCTTTTCTGTTGTCTACTTCCCATTGTTTGCCAACCTGAACCGCCTGGGCAAACCCAGTCCTGAGGAGTCATCGCCTTTCTACTGGGCTTTCCTCTCAGGCTGTGCGGCCGGCTCTACTGCCGCTGTGGCTGTTAACCCCTGTGATGGTGAGTTTTGAGAGTCATGATGTGCCCTGTTTTATTAGTAGCAGCTCTGTATTGTTTCTAGATTATCTAATTTGTTTCTTTTTTTTTCCCCCCCAGTGGTGAAGACTAGACTGCAGTCACTGAACAAAGGGTCCACTGAGGAGACTTACAATGGAGTTGTGGACTGTGCGAGGTAAGACAGTTGAGTCATTCATTGCTACAGAACTACCTTTTCTGTTTTTTGTGTGTGTGTGTAAATGAACCCCCCTCTGGTTCTCCACAGTAAAATAATGCGGAAGGAGGGACCATCTGCCTTCCTGAAAGGTGCCGGCTGTCGAGCTCTGGTCATCGCTCCTCTGTTCGGCATTGCACAGGTTATGTACTTTGTTGGCATTGGCGAATACATCGTGGACAACTCGCCTCTAAGCCTCCTGTCAACACGAGTGAGGAACAGCTTGCTGACTGGCTATGCACAGGACCTTCCGAGCGTAGATGGTGGAACAACTGGCAGCTACATACCATCAGTTTACAGCGAAACAAAAGTCTTGTCTGACTGAGTCAGAAAGGCGTCAGAGTGTAAAGACCTACGATTTTATCTTCTGTGTGGTCTGACAGCTGTGTTGCACTTAAACACTTTGTGACTTATTCAGTAGGCTTTGGCCAATGTTTGCACTTGAAGCTGTTAGCCTTACTGGGCTGGGGGGACTCAGAGTTGCAGTGTTATTCTTTCTTTGTCCCTAAAACAGTCCTGTGTTTCCCTCTGTGAGGGAGGGGAGCTCACTCCATCAACAAGACACCTCTTTTTTTGTGTGTGTGTGTGTGTGTGTGTGTGTGTGTGTGTGTGTGTGTGTGTGTGTGTTTTCTCACTTTTCATATTTTGTACGTGTATGCCAGTTTTATTTTGGATTTCTGAAATGCAGCATCTTGCAGTACTTTGTATGTTTTTCTTCCTTTTCCATTGCTGTCTCATGGTACAAAGGCTTCAAGAGTGGGGGAGACACAGGGCCAAATTTACACAAATCATTGCAAAGGGATTTTTTTACATACATTTTCAGCAAAACTGTACATGTTTGATTTGACTGATCATGAACCTTCCTACTGACATGGGACCATATATACGTTTGCCAAACCATAAACAGTGTCCTGTTACATACTTGATATTAACCCTAAAGTTGTTTAGTAGAACTGCAGTCGTCAATCTTAATCTGCAAAAACTTGAAATACATTCATGCACATTATATGTATGTTTGTCCACATGACCTCAGTTAAGACATTTCAATATGCATACCTACAGTTTTACAAAAAACCGAGCAGATTGACATTTCTCTCTGAAGAAAAAAGGCTGTTTGCAAAAAAAAAGCATTATTACTGTGACTGTGAGCATGTGAAAGATTACTGTTACCATATTTTGTTTGCAATGGCTTTTTGTACATACCATGTGTATATATATATACATTAAAATTTGCAATGCACTCGTTCTGTGTTCATGGATTGATTGACTGAATGGTTTAACAAGAAATATGCATATGTATGGTAACCAGTATTAGCAGTTAAGCTGGAGGGGATAAGCAAATCAAGTAATGCTGCATGAAGGTTTGTTCTTTTTGAACAACTACAGAGGGCATGGGCAATAACACGTTATCTATAAAGATTATCATTAACTATGTTACATTTATGTTCTACTAGGGCTGCAAACTGGGATTATTATTGATGCATTAATGTGTTCATCAGTTAAATGTTGCAGATAGTAAAGGTGGAGCTAATTTTAATTACTTTATATGCTGCTGGGTAGCTTGTGAATTCCCCCCCTCCCCCAGGCATCAATAAAGTCTTATCTTAACCTATAAATAATACATCAGAATTGATTTGTTGATTATATTAATCTGAATCTGCAAAGTAATCACTAAAGTTATGTATGTAGTGGAGTAGAAGTAGAAAGTGAAAATGAAAATACTCAAGTACAAGTACCTCAAAATTGTACTCAAGTACAGCAGTTGAGTAAATGTACTTAGTAACTTTCCACCACTGGAAGACACCTGTTTTATAACACTATAATATATAACAAAGGCAGGAACAAACGCGTTTAATGTGTAGTGAGAATAAATGTCAAAGGTTTAAAGAAATCTAAAGAAATTACAGTTTAACAAAAGCATATCCATACTGAAATCAATGTAATATTTAAGCTTGAAGGTTCATTCTCAACACAAGGTCCACTTGGTGTTTGCAAAGCTTTCAGCCACATCCTGTGGCCTTCCTCGGCTGATGGAGTTTCTCAGTGTGTCTGAGCAATAAGTAAGTAGGTCGAGTGGGCCTCCTGCAGAGATGATTTTGTCGAGCCAGTGTAATATTGTTTCAAGGATCCTGACTATGGTCTATATGCTACGGCATCACTTAACTCTGGTTTAGCACTGTGCTGCTATTCTGAACGGCTGCCATTTCTTGTCGAGGAGTCTACACAGACCTCTGACGTGTTCAGGAACTTCACCAACCACAAACTTTACATACATGAGACACCGCTGACACATTACAAGAAGCAAACATGTGACTCAGACACTTCTCAGGCGGGAAACAGAAAACAGCCAAACATATCAATAAAAGCACCCGGTATTTTTTATTATTATTATTATTATTATTATGGTTAACAGTATGACATAAACTATATTATTCTATAATTCACATCTTATTGGCACACCAACAAAATTTACATCCAAAATAATTCACACAGAACGCAAAAACTAGCTCACTGTTACAGTTCACACATGCTCCAGAAGAGCTCGAGACGTAGAGTTACTCATGACCTTTTAGATGAATTTGGAGATTTCACAGAGTGTGTGGCAGTTTATCATCAGACCTTCCCTAACCCTTTGGGTTGATATCATGTCTACACTTCCTCTATTGTGCTTTAAAAGTAGAAATACTTGAGAGTGGTGGCTGGGAGCAAGCACAGTCGATATGTACATATTAAAATCACAAGGAATAGGTTAATAGTACGGTAGCTGGATGCTTGTCTGCGGGACTAAATAGGCACATCATGGATATTTATTTACTCTGCAAAGGTGGACTAGTCCTCAAAACATTTAAGCACACAAAGTAGCCTATGATTGGCATAAGGCCTATAAATTACATAAAAAGAGCCAGAAAGGGCACGATAAATAATGTTAACAGCAGGTGCATAAAATAGGTGTCCATATTTACAGCAATACACAACATTCCTGTGTCAAAGAAGGCTTCATGTACTGTGTTGTAACTTCTGTGATGAAACAAAAAGATGTTAAAAACCGAGGAGATGTGCCAAAAGCAGAGCACGTGTTATGGAAAAGAACAGAGAAATGCATTTTCAGTGCTGGTGGAGTCAAGGAAAAGGTGTGAAGATAACAATCCAGCGTATTGTGTTGAATTTGGCCCGAGGACAACTGGGACAACCGGAGTGTATTGTACTCTCTCTCTCTCTCTCTGGACTATGAGAAATTACATTGATATTGTAACTTTGGTGTTTCCCTTCTTCTGCAGGTGGCTTGATTATGAAGGGATGGGCGTAGTGGGCTGGCTGGTGGGGGGTGGAGGTGGAGGTGGATGGGTGGGAGGGAGGGGGTCAACTCACCATCTATATAACCTCCCTGTTGTTCCTGATGGCACAACACAGAACCATACTGAAGATCATTCCTATGATCTGAAATCAGACACATTTTGGGACACGTTAAAACATGCGTGGAGCTCCATGTAAACTAGCACAACCCAGTATAATCAAAAAAACTGCCAGTGAGGATATAAATGGTTAAAAATGATTGTGAAGTGGAATCACTATTTTGGGTTTATGAAGTTTAAATTCAAGGTTTTGTACGTTCTCACCATTACTCCTGCAACACCAATCCCAATGTATCCAATAATATGCAGCTTTTCATTGAAGAAGTCTGTTATTGCACTGAGACAGTCCTAAAAACAATAAAGCATTCGTATTGTTAATTACAGGTACTGTGCAAGATCCTGCTGTGAATTATTTTATGTGAATTTTAGATCCAACACTAAATTGCAGCAGATCTTTTAATCTTAAAACAGTGCTATACTGCCACCATGTGGGTATAAAGTGTCATAGCAGGCGTGAGGGGTTTTACCTGGGTGTCATCGGCAGTCTCTGAACAAAGTGTGTTAGACGAGTCGGATGAGGAGCCTCCACAGCAGTTGAGCTGTAAATGTAAAAAGTAAAAAGAATTAAATTGTGACGCTGTGGCAACCATGTGAAGGAGGCAACTGAACACAAGCCAAGTTTTACTCACAGTTTGGTGGTAAATTAATGCTATTGCGGTGCCATTTGGGTTGGAGACATCAGCGATGGAGCTACTGTAAAACTTTTGCACTTCCTCAACAATCTGTTATTGATAAAAGATAACAAACATTTTTTATTTGTAAATTTAGAAGACATATTACAATCTGATTTTAATAAAGGAATCACTTAATTGTTGTACCTGTTCCTTGTTTATGAATCCAAACACACCAGCAGCAATCTCTGCCCCAAAGATTATCAGAAGGCAAGCAAAGAACTGCAGGACAGAAAAAAAGGTTCTGGTTTGTTATTGCATCTTTCATACATAAAGAGTTGGCTTCAGGTATTTGACCAAGAAGGTAACACTTCATTTTATAGGTCAGTAATTTCCTAAAGATTTCCTAATACTGAGATTGAAAGTTCATTCTTGACCTTGGAAACAGCAGTCCTAATAATTTCCTAGGAAGTTTCCTGGAAGGAAGTATGTCATTTGGTGCTACTTTACTTAAAGAGAAAATATGAACATCCTTGAAAGAAAAAAAAAAAGCTCCTTTTAAACCAAAGTAAATATTCGCCCATTATTAATTTATTATTAGAAGCTTGACTCTCCATATTTGTTAAATTATATGCTCGTCTGCAGACAAATGTCACATTGCTTTCACTTCATACTCTTGGTTACCATAGCAATTAATTGGAATGAATTAATTGGAAGTATACCAATCAAACTCTGTTTTCCCTGTAATTAGTTCCAAACTGCACATAGATCTTTCCAGGAAAAAAAAAGCGTTACCATCAAATATTCAGAGGGATTGTGTCACATACAGTATATCTGTAGTAAGGGACTACAAAACACAACACTGCAGTGCATGAATAATGCCACGAGAGGCAGCACTTCAACCCACCGATGCAAGAAGACACTGAGACTCGCGTACAGCCCCGAAACAACCAAAGAACCCAACGATCATCATAAGCCCTCCTGCGCCGAGGAGGATGTACACAGCTGAGGAGAGAAAGAGGCGGATAGATTAGAACTTTAAATTGTGTTACTCTGTAGAAATAAATCAGGAAATGAACAATCCACCAGTCGTGTAATGTTCGTGATGCAGGAAACTGACAGAGAAGACTAGAATCTAATCACAGTGTGTTAGTGCTCTGTCACATGACTGTAGTTCACAGCTTCACCTGAGGATGGCAGCATGATCCAACTGCTTTCACGTCTTTGTTGAGGCACAGTTTATAAAAGGACTGTTGTTGTTGTTGTGTTTGACTACCCGCAGAAAGGTGTAGGTGGAAGCTCCCAGAGTAGCCTGAAACCTCTGAATCACCTCCCACAATTCAGTCTGATTATCAGCCTACTCCTTCCACTTGTGAATTTTAAAAGCTTTGAGCCGAGATGAAAGAAGTCTGAGACACAAAAAGAAACTCTGACTCAAACCTCTCGCCCTTTTTATTGTTTTTCTCACTGCTTAAAATAGTACTTCTTTGTCATTTTGCCTCCACTTAGTTTATCATGAGTGATAAATGAAAACTCGTAATCTGTCAGATTAGAATCGGTGTATAAACTGTGTCCTGCTGTAGTGGTCATCGTCTAAATTATGTGCAAGAAGTTATAAATCTCCAGAAAAATATTGATTTCGAGATGGATCAGTGCTTGTTGAGAGAGTGCAAATAAACACCTGTGCAGTGGAGTCTACTGTCTGTTCCTGTCAGTGTGCTGAACAAAACAAGACGCTGGTCTGCAAATAGCTGGAAATCCTCCCCATCTATACATGTCTCAGGGGTACAGTCAGACTCTGTGCAGTATCACGAACACATTTGCATTAAAGCTGATGGAGCTACAGTCTGCTGAGAAACAAGGTTTCCGGGTTACTCTCTTGATACATTAGTGTTATTTCCAATTACTCAGACTTGGTGCATTCATGTTCCTGCAGGGTAAAGCAGCGAAAACAGATGCCATCTGTCTGGCAAATCAAATTTTCAGGGGTTTGATTGCTGCAGAATTAGACTACATCCCCCACCATCCCAGCTCCTGGATGGCGTCACCTCTCCCGGTCTACTCCCCTGCTCCCAGCCCTCACTACTGAGCCCTTTACACTGTAACTATATACCAGACCGGTCCCTGAGGTCCATGCTAAGGGCCTAATCAGTGACATAGACAGCAACCACTGCAGCAATTTAATTAATCCACATGGGGGGATTGCAAGCTGTTGTTTTCCTGCTGCTGAACAAAAGGGGAGGTAAAGACGAGGTGAATAGACTGCTGTGCTGAAGGGGGCTGGAGGCGAGGGATACACTGCTTCAAAGCAGAGTGTCTGGGTTAGCAATGGAAAATATAATGGGCCAAGACAGCTTCTACTGTATACACAAAGTGTCTACACAGAACTGATCTTGGCTGGTGATGCTTTCCATCACTTAATCACTGACTTTAATATGCACCGTTTTGCTGTGGCACTTCCTCCTAGTGAAACTGGTGATATCTAGCAGGCAGCTTTACTTCCTCCTTGTTAATGCTGGTGGCAGCTGGTGGGACGACACGTTAGTGAGTGTAAATATCTCGCCGTCTCTTAACTTTCTCTCTGTCTGCGTCTTTTATATGCACATAATGGCTGTTTACACGCTGGCGCACAGAGCAACCAAGGTGACAGAATGGAAAGTGATTCGCCCACAGGGAATGCTGCCACTCTGCCTCGTTATGGTATCACTCGGTTTAGCCTCCTTGCTGGAGGTGAACGTAGGCAGCGACGCTCCACCGTTCTGCTCGGGGAGCTCATGAGGATATTTACTTTGTTGCCAAGGCTCCTCTGTAAGACGATCGATCCTCGGCAGGCTCTCTTGCAGATATTTAGATGAATTGATAACTTTATCTGTTTGTCTCTTGTTGCCTGGCAACAAGGTCTGCTCCAGGACAGAACAACACGCCTTGTGCAGGACGTATTCAGACCTTTTTCTTGAGTAAAAGTAGCAACACAACAAAGTATAAATACGCCATTTGAAGTAAAAGTTCTGCATTCAAGCTTTTATTAAAAGTACAGAAGTATTATCAGTGAAATGTACTTAAAGTACCCATTACAGATTTTCCCCTTTCAGTGTTTTATTATGCGTTATTGGATCATTGTTACTGGTGCAGTTTAATGTTACAGCTGGACAAGATGGACATTATTCTGACAGCTTTAGATAAAGTTGGGCAGTTTAATCTATAAAAAGATGCAACATATATTATAAGATGATCATGTCTTTTGTATGTAAAATCTTGATCTGCAAAGTATCTTTATAACTGTAAACATAGTGGAGTGAAAAGTACACTATTTGCTGCTGAATGTGTAGTGAAGTACAATAAAGTACTTGGGTAAATGTGTGTGGACAAACTGGATGAGCTCTATGATATTTGCATGTCAAATTAAACCAAACGGAACGAAAATGATCTCACCTACAGTAGTTTGCATAAACAGATAACAGAATAACGTCTCGTATGCTGTGTGTGACTGCATGAAAGTCCAGTTTATATTGTGTGTTTTGTGTTTACTGTATTGTGTTTTTAGGCTGCATTGTTGAAGAAGAGATTTTAGTCTCTATTAGGTTTTTATCATGTTTAATAAAAGTAGAAAAACTAAGACTTGAGCCCTCTGTGCCTTTTCCTCTCCCATTTACACAAGCTGCTGTATGAAATTTTTTTTTTTTTTACAAGGATGCACTGCATGGTACCGTATTATGCCCGCTACTAAAGGAGTCTTCAGGATAGACTCCTGTCACCTGCCCCACCCAACCTGCAACTCGTGTCCTGAGGGAGGCAGCCAGTTCCATGAAAGCACAGCAGAGAGCTGATGAAGTGAAGTCACCATTTTAGGTCATGGTCGAAACGGGAGTAACAAGAATAGGCTTCATTCTAATCATCTGCTCCTACGCAGAGCGAGCAAGAGAGAGAGAGAGAGAGGGCCTATTGTAGGGAGTACTGCAACACTACTACACACTGAAGGGTGTTTCTCTGCCAAAGGAACTCTTCATTCAATATCAAAAGCCACCTGAGTACAAAGTGCTACAAACTTATGAGTTATTTGAGCGAAGAGACTGAGCTGTTCATTAATCAGCTAGAGGCTCTGGTCCATTTGTCACCGTTTGAGCATCTCTGTATTATTCCAGTAAAAGGAAAATCAAATCAGTGTTTGTAAAGATGAGCAATTCTGCCCATAAACCCGTAAACCAGAGCACTACCAGTAATGGTGCAGTAATCACGTGACATGTCTTCTTTCACTTCCCCTCGGCCTGCAGCACCATCTGTCACGTGAGTGGTTTTGTGGCACATCCGTGGATTTAAAACAGGCCTAATAAGTCAGGATATAAGTGATAAGTGAGTTTCCGCTAAGCGTTGTGCACAGGAAGTGGTGAAACGGCCCAATGTGTTCAGGGTAAAATGTGCCCATGTGTTAAAAGCAGTCATTACTGCTCAGTAACACCTGCGGCCCCTGAAAGGCTCCTCAGTTAAAATGGCGGTGGGGAATCCCCCGGGAGGTTAACAAGGGTTTGTTACATGATTTTTATAACGCACCATAAAATCTGATGTCATCAGGCATGAAGTCCGGTCCCGCCCCACGTCCTCTGATTGATTTAGGATTGTTATTTTATACCCAAAAATGTCCAGAAAAATGTAGTCTTTAAGCATCTTTCAGTCTCACATTTGATACTTGTTACATCAAGATGTCGACCTGTTGGTTTGTTCTCTACTTTCAGGTTTTGGGAGGATATTAAACAGCAACATAGCATTAAAATTCTTAAATAGAAATCAAATTTGAGCTGCTCTGTGGCTGATAAGATCCACATGTGATTTATCTTTCCTCATATCATTACTTAAATATAACAAATAAAAAAGCTGCAGCCCGTATCTGCATTACTGCACTGCTGAGTGGAGGATATACACAGAACTGGCACTATTGAGTTATGAAAATTACTTAATTGAACCAAGACAATCCAACAGTTTATCACAATAAAATGAACAGATAACTTAAAGCAGTTCATTTCGTTATCTTGCTCCATATTTTAGATGTAAGGTGAGGTGTGACTGGAGGCTGCACATACCTATGAAGAAGGTGTCAGGGGCGCCATCACCTGTCAGTAGCTCCACTGTTTCTGGGTCAAACCTGAGCCAAAGTCCCACAGCCAGCACCAACAGGCCCGACAGCTGAGGAACGACAACTTGTATAATCAATATTCAAGTCATTACCACACACTTTTTGCAGAACAACAATGGACACTTTCTGAGCGTTTAGTGATAAGCTCTCAGTGTTGCGGCTTGTTTGCCCAGAAATCACTTCACAGTTAAACACTGAGGCCCATCACCCTTTGGCTTTTTCCTGTTGATTAAGATTCTGCAGGTGGCGCTCTTGTCTTTGTCTCATCAGCAGAGTGGCTCTTGATGCTCACTGCCCGTTTTCTTCTTCTTTTTTTCTTATTCTAAACAAACTGCTGCCAGAAATGTTAATGTATCACCTCTTGAGCGACTTGAGGGGTTTTTTTTGTTTTGGTTTTTTTAAAAAGAAAGAAAATCCAACAGATTCAGACTTGTTTAGACTCTCAAACAAATCACAGGCTGCATGTGTAGCCAAAAGAATATTTATTTCTAACACTGTTCTCCACAGTAATCTTGTTTTTAGCGGTCCTATGTTGGAAGTCAAGCCTAAGTTGAAAAACAGAATATCATGTTGTCACAACATTAAGAGGACACCGGTGCTCCCTGGGCGAGCTTGACCAGAAATAAACCAATCGATTGAAACCAGGTGTCACCCTGAGAAAGTTAATCCTTCTGACCTTCTACGTGCACCTATCTGGCGTTATTTGGTTTAAACTGCAAATGTTATATTTAATTAAAAGACAGATGAAGGGGTTTTAATACTAAATGTAAGTGTATTAGCATATATTGCTAAAGGATCATTTGTCTTGTCACAAGTTTTATAAACATGCGTTCAGTTTTACGTAATAAATCCAAAGGTGAACAAATAATTTACAGGTTGAAAAACTAAATTACAGCCCATATTTCTCTATCTTCATCATATATATCTGATAATGAGTTTGCATGTGAACAAATCACCTCAACCTTTAAACCAAAGCAGTCTGTTTAGTCCTGTTTCCTTTCTTGGCACAATGGATCTGCTGCTGCCATGGAACGAATGCAAGAGTAAAAATGATTGAAAAAAACAGCAGCTCATGTTTCCATATGGACCATCAAAATATCATATCTAAACGGCAGCATCACAGCATCAGTGGTCCATCTCCAATGGTGCATTTCAGCCACAGGCTGTGCCAGCCTCACGGTGCCTTGGTGATGTAACTCACACTGGCATTGGCTGCTTATTTGGCTCTGCACCCCAAAATGACAGCGTATACTGTACGCCCCTTTTGGCTCCGACCACAACAGCTCTGCTTTCAGTCCCGAAACTCCTAAACAAAGAGGCCGCTGTCTGTTTGGGTGACACAAGTGAGCGTCTTACAGAGCACAGATGAGTCAATGCAGACGTTTAAATCCACATATACTGTATCATTTAGCAGTAAAACATGAGCATCCACCGACGACAATTGCAAGTCTGTAATAACATCTGGAGCTGAAACGGTTAGCCGGTTACTTGATAAAATGAATCTGCAACTATTGGTAACAAGTGGTGATCAAACATGCCAAACAGTACCTGGTTCCAGCTCGTCAATTGTGAGGATGTGCTGCTTTTATTTGTCTTCTGTGATAGTAAATTTACTCTCTCTGGGTTTTGGACAAAACTAGCAGTTTGAAGACATCTCACCTTTGGCTTTAGGAAACTATTCTCAGCATTTGTTGCTATTTTCAGACATTTTATTGACCAAAAGTTAATGATTATGATTGGCAGATTAATCAGTGATAAAAACAATTGTCAGTTGCAGCCCTTTCATTTACTGGTTATATCTATTTGAATCTATTTATTTTAACCCAGCACAGATAATACAACTCTAAACTACTGCTGAATTAACACAAGGAAGCAATTTAAACAAAATACATGTATGCAATCTGACATCCTGCAATCTGAAGTGGGAGCACAAACAAATGAATTTGGCACTGATGTTGTTCTCTAGTGCTTCGCAGTCAGGTCCCCCAGTGGGTTGCAGAACAAATCTGCAGGGTCGTGAGATGATTAACTGAACAGGAAAGCATAATAAATATATTTTTGCAACACAAACCTACTTTTTCAGACTTTTTTCATGCATTATTTCACTTATTTTGGGTCACTTCAAATGATTAAAATAAAACAACCTGAAGAGGAGGAATCTTTCTCTCGCTAGTAGACAAACCATAGCTTTGTTTTAGGGGGTTACAAGCCAAAACTTTTGAGAACCATGTTTTCTGTATAGTTGATGTGTATTCCCATCATCTGTACAGATAATAAGAAGACCTCAGGCATAATGTAAGATGATAAGTCACCGCACACAGAAAATCGAAAGTGAGTCCACAGGTAACCTTATCTGAGCTGATCTGATGTAGCATAACAACGCCAAAACAAAACCCTCTATCCATGATCCAATGATGCCCAAAACAGATTAACCCTGTCTGTAAAGAAGAAGAAAAAACACACCCTACACACTCTCAGACCTGCAGCAGGAAAAGTCACAGCATGACGCCAAATCATGAGAGAGGATCTGAGCAGTGGGTGTGTTGGAGAAGTAGCAACACACTGTGCTGCAGGACGGTACATTACATACTTCACAAATCACATGAGTGTTAAAATGGTTGGTGGCTTACAGGCTGTAATTTGATTTACTGATTAATTATTAAAAGCATTTCGTAGAGAATGGATACTTTAAGAGCTCTAATGTGGTATTAACGCTTTCTAATGGATTTAGATTAACATAAGATGATTGATAACACAATGCATGATTGGTTTGAGAATTTAGGGAAACACACAGAGAGAGTATGTTTGCACAGAGGAGGTGGATACTGAGGCAATCTGCACGATGAGCTCCCCAGTTATAACGAAACCAGGTTAATTAAAAACCATATCTAACAATACCAATAGACTGTTAGCCTGCAGTGTGTTGAACATGTAAACAGTAGGATAAGGCGCAGCACTAACAGGTTTTCCACATGCAAACAAAGCGTGATAATCCTTTAAAAGAAACTCCTCTAACAAACAATGCAAAAAAAAAAAAAAAGATCATTTTAAAAATAGCATTAACGGTGTTTCCATGCAAACCGTTGGTGAAGCGGACTTACCCAAAAGATGAAGTTGAAAACGAAAAGCAGATATTTCACGCATTTCATCCCACCCTGCACTTTGCTCATGATGTCACCTGATCTGTCGGTGTCTCCGATCTGAAGCGCTGAACGTTAGTATTTCGCAAATCCTCGCTCGCTTCTTCCAGTTGGACATCAACCATGCAATGATGATGATGATGATGATGGCGATGGTGATGATGATGATGACCTGCACGGCTACATCCAAACATGCGCACAAGCTGGCTGCTGCACCGCCCATCCGCGAGTATAGACCTGTGTGCTGAGGTGCCAGAGGAGGTGGGCTTCAGGGACGATCTCGGACCCCTGGGAGCGAGACTCCAGGAGGTCCCCCAACAACACAAGGAATAGGTTAATCCCAGCATGTAATATCACTGCTTGGGGTTTAGCACGGTGATAATAAGAGTTTCGTTTGGCAAATGTTATGTCAAAGATTAAATTCCCCCAAGCAAGAGCCCTGTTTAATCACATGTCGTCCTATAAACCTCATTTTTTAAGGAAATGCATATGAAAAATACCAAATTATATAACAATCTATGTGGGTGGGAGACGTGAAACTGCTGCCATCTGTTTGCAGTCCATATTAATAATATCCATATTTATTGCTCTACTTTTAAATAAATATAAAGAATTTAAATTCAATGTGCTGAGGACACCCAGAGCCCCCCTCAGGGACCCTCAGGGATCTTTGGGAACCACTGTAGGACTTAGCAATACATTTTTTAACTGTATAAAAATCTTCACAGCAGCCAGTGGGAGGCAAAATAACATTTTCACTTTCACTTCTTACCTCCACGACCTTTACTTTAGAAGAGACGCTTTTAAACTTGCATATCATCCTACACCAAACCACTGATATCAGTGTTTATTATGGAAATATGGGAACTTGTGTACAGTATGCAGATTAAAACGCAGTGACCTGAGATAAGTCACCGACAGAAGGCTTTGAAACTAAAGAGACAATGTAATTGAACATTTTTTAAGAAGAATTCAAATAATAGTCAAAATCTTCTGGAGCAGGCATTCATGAGTATTTCTAAAATCTAGACAACGGCCTTGCTAAAACTTCTTTTAACCATGCACTGTTGGGAAAAAACCTTGTGTAAGGAAAAAGATGCTGAATCTTACAGAGCCCCAAAGTCCTGAAAGATGCAGGCCAGTGGCATGGCTTTAAGGATGGTCATTTTCGTTGGTCGGTTGGTCCACCACTTCGATGGACCCATCCAACTGGATTTGAATTTTGGATCAGACATTCATGGTCCCCAGAGCATGAGTCCTTATGACTTTGGTGATCCTCTGACTTTTTCTCTTGCGACACCACGAGTTTTAACATTTGTTTAAACAAATATTGGATTAATTGTCATGAAATGTGGTTCTGGCCTCAGGATATATTGTAATAACTTTGGTGATCCCTTAACTTTTCATGTAGCGCCATCATCAGGTAAAAAAATGAATTTGTCCAGTACTTTGCTTTATGACCAAATACCTGCAAAACATTCCTATCAATGTCATGTTATAAGATAGCGAACATGGTAACATTAGATCTACTAAACATCAACTGTTAGCATGCTGACGTTAGCATTAGCTCAAAGCACCACTTCACCTACAGTACAGCCTCATGGAGCTGCTCGCACGCCTGTAGACTCTTAGTCTTGTTAAGATCGTAATTTGTGTTCCCACGATATGCAAACAAATTATTGTTAAATTAAAATGATCATCTTGTTTTGGGTCTTTTGGATCTGTGACGAGTCATAATTTGTGTGCACAAGATAAAATATATCATGTTTCAGGACTTTAGGGGCTCTGTAGAATCCTTTATTTGTTTTCTCCCGGTCTAAAAGTAAACACAGTATACTGAAACCTATAAGAATATATATTAGAATTGAATATACTGAGTCTAAAAAAGAAAGGTGTTAGTTTTTATTATAGGTTGTAAAATCCCCCAGGTTGCTAAACACCAAAACCAAGGGGTTGTAGCGTCTACCTACTTGCTTTTGTATATGTGTTAATATACAAATTAGACTTGGTATCCTATAGAAGACATAGTTATTTGTTAATTTGCTTACTGTAATAACTTTATGTATAATTTAAACATGTATGTGTGCATGGTATTGTAGTGCTGCTTTGCATACTGAATGCAAGCCAGTTCCTGTGAATGAAGACCGCATATGGAGCGTCACCAAAGCTCTTCTGTCTCTTCTCTGCAGGCCGGAGGGGGGTCAGCTCGGGTTCACCACCCGCTCTCTGACAGTCAGGCTTCTCATGTTTGTGCCGCCTTTGTTTGCTTCACCGATGTGGGAGGGAAACAGCGACCCCCTGTTTGTCTGCCAGAGTATCAGCGAGGATCAGTCCGGGTGGATCATGAGACACATCACATCACCGCCTACCTCCTCTATTAATCAGATGACAGCTCTAGTAGCAAGAGTCAGCAAAAATATATGAAAGGATTAATTTATGACACTGGCAGCATTGATCCTTCAGATAAATAGATAGATAGATAGCATCAATGAGCATTGTTCCCTGTTTTCTTTTTGTTTTTTTTTTACGAATGATTAATAGTTTCCTTGAATAAGATCACTGAACTGCATCAATGTTAATCTAATACCACTTTGGTCATCCAATCCTGTCATGAATTCAGAGCTGTAATTATCGCAGTGGAAGTACACCCAAACTGAAACCATATCCTCAGGGTATAATGGAGTCAAAATCCCATTATCCCTCCACAGCCGACTCCTCCTCACCCTCCTCATCCTCCTCTACTGTGCTTGATATGTAAATCTGGTGCAATAACGTAACCTGATCTCCATATGGGCGTAACATGTGAGCCATCCTTATGATCCAAGACACACCAGAGGTGAAGAGACAGGCAATCTGGTGGTACCAAAATAATTACTGAATTGTATACTTTTATGAGGACAGGTATAGATACAGGGCCTGTAAGGCATTTATAAATTACAGTTCTCTTCAGTGTCTTGAGAGTGTGTATCAACATCTGAAAACTAGGACCATATGTTTGCATTTGTGTCCCCAAGAGAGCAGCAGAGTGGAAACCTTAGAAATGACCAGGACTAGACACGTCGATGTCTCCATCTAGTGGACAGACTGCAAACTGCAAATACAGTCTGTTGGCTTGTTTACACTAGTTTATATGAAGGAAGTTGCTTTGTTGTAGACTTCCTGGATTTATGGGTGTTATTGCCACAATTTAAATTTTAAATTTAAATAAAAACTTTCGGTCTTACTTATTAGCTGCTTGCACTTACTTATTATACTTTTTTTTTTTTTGGGCAAAGCTTTTTCTGGAGCTTTCAACCGCATCTCACGGTCTTCGAGAGGTACAATTATTTTGTCAAACTATATAAAAAAGTCAAGAATCACGCTCAGTTAATTATTGTTATTGACTTTCTACGTTCATAACGTCATCTGCCATAAAAAAAAATTATTATTATTACTATTTGCTAAGATGTGAGTCAAGCTAAGTTATCCACCACAACAGGGTTGTGTGTACGATTAACAACATGTATGTACATTTATAAGTACTTACTTATTGCTAAATTCATCTGATTTCTGGTTTCACATATTACAGTAACACAAACGCAGATTATTTCTCTTTACGAAATCTGACTATTCTCCAAGCAAAGCAGCCTACTCATCACATAAATCTAAATCTAATATAATGTCAAACCTTCCTGCTTTCTAAGGTATGTGACTCTTGTGTGAAAGCTATGAAAACAGATAATCTGTGTTAAAATAATGTGATATCAGACTGTTTTATGGTGGTTTTGTATCCATAAAGTCTTTGTACACATGTATTTGTCTGCACCTACCACCCCCAAGCTGCGTTTGCGTGCATTCACTACATATCATTGTAAAAAGAACAACGAAAGAAGTCTTCATTTGTCCGAGTAGATCGCCTGAACGCTGAACTCAACACGACGCACGCGCAGTACCCATAGTTACTAACAAGCTTTTAGCTTTTTCCGAAGCTAACACCCTTTACTTTGCTTAGATATATTACGTTTTTCTCCTAAAAAGTTTTAAGAGCAACAAACTGATGTTTTGTATGTTTTATTATTAGTTTGTGAATGTGTGACAATGTAGGGAATTATTAAAACTTTAAACTTTCTAACTTAACTCCTTATAATGCCTGAACGAAAGTATTGAATATATTATGTTAACATCATATCCAGTGTTAATATATTAAGTTTTATTTGAAGACATATTCCAACCTCTAACCTCTAGAGGGCAGTGCTGCATTTCATTTTGAGGCAGTGCTTTTTAGACGTTTGAGTTTGAGGTAAATAAACCAACAGTAAACTAAAGAATTTGGCTCTGAAAAAAATTATTTACAGTTGACAGGTAGATAACTCAAATGGGAATACTTCTCTTAAAAGTCTAGTTTTCCAGAAATATAATCTCAGCAGCCTCTTTGTTTCTGTTTCCACTTTACCTCCAAGCTCTCCGAGCTCACATCAGACATCTGAAATGTCAGCTGTGATGCAAAACTGGGCTATGAGCCTAAAAGAAAATCACTACTGATACTGATGTTATGCCTCAAGTACAATTTGTTGTGTGCTGGCGACACTGAAATGTCACTGACAAAACAAAGAAAATGGCAAGCCACGATAATATCAGCCAGAGTTAGCCTGATGAATCATAGGCAGTCGTATTTATGTTTATGTCTTTTTCCTTTTTGTTTCATATCTACAGCAGAAGAAAAACACAAAGCAAAGCCAAAACACCAAATTACTGGCAGTAAAATGAAGCCATTTGGGGTTTCTCTTCATTTTTCAATCTAGGCCAAAAAACTAAATCAAAGGGCTTACTTAGTAAGGAACAACAGGCTTACCATTCATACAATAAATTTCATAAAACACACAGCGCATGTATGTAAGTGTTTAATAAATAACAATATCAACAACATTTTAACAAAAGTTTTGCTTATATCAGACCTGGGTCAAATTGTATTTCCATAATGTGTGGGTTGCGTCAGTCTACTTCGAGTAGGTGGGGTGTGCTATAGGACAATATAATGAGTGGCAGAAAAAATACTATAATCATGAGCATGATTGTGTTGTGGTGCTAAAACTCTTAGGGGCTGTTGCTCTGACACTATCTTAGCAGCGGTTTGAGGTTTAAGACAGCTTCAAGACCCGTGCTGTCTTAAACAACATCACATAGTTTCTTAAACACCATTGCTGTTTCTTCAGCTGCGAGAAGCCTGTGTAAGAAACAGCAAAGCAAAGCAGTTTAAAGGCACCTGTGGTTTAATCTTAATCAATTTCCTGAGTCCTGTAGTAGTCACCTACATGCCACTAGAGGTCATCGTATCTGAGGTTTAAATTAAACCTGCTGCAGAGGCTGAAAGAAGATTTAAGGTTATGTTGAACTAGACTTTAAATGATAAAATGCACACTGTATATATGGCTCTAGTGCTTTTTTAATTTCCTTCCTTAGGAGTTAGTCATAATGGAAAGTCAGACAGCTGAAACTAATTTCCTCTCAATTACAATTTTACAAGTCTGTGTGGGGCGGGTCTTATAAGGTAACTTCATCATACTTTTGGTTAAGTTGTGGTTCAGCTGAACCTGTATGGCCTGTATTTATTAAACTGCTAAAAGTGACATTTTGGAAGTAAAAGATAAAAGTAAAAATCTACAGATCCCCCAAAAGGTCACGTGGGGATTTTTTTTTCTGAAATACATTTTGCATTCCCTCTGATACACAGAGAAAGACTGAGCTGTATGATATAGTATTATGTGCTGTGTAGTATTGTGTCAATTCTGAGACATGATTTATGATTGTACAAAACGTCATTGGTCAAGCGACATATATAATTCAGAATAGGGTAGTCTTACCCGATTGTTTGCCCTTGATTTAAACATTTGGTAGGATGTAAAACCACTTTATTTTTATATTTTGCGTTCTTTAGGGGTGCAAACAAGAAGTATAAAGCTGGCTTTGATTTTGTTGGAATCACTTTTCATGCATCTTCAACGTCTGCAATTGTCAGTGTGGTACTAAACCAGCAGCTGCTTTTTTTTTTTTTGAAGAATGATCAATTAGGCAGATGTAGTTGTAATTCTTGTCTCTGAGCATACATGTGATCAATCATGTGATTACTTAAGAGTTGCTCCTATAGTTCACTCTTACAATAGCAAGTCGATCAGAGAGATTGACTTTTTTGTTCCACGCATTCTTCTTCTTCTTTGTCAAAACCTGGCACCTACATTACCCACAATGCAACTCGACCGCTGACAGTTCAGTCGGAGATTCAGGTGTGTTAAATGCTAGCAGCGGCTAATGTAGCCTCGAGACGCTAGCCTCAAGCATAGCGGGCTGCAGAGGTCTGGTAAGCTCACTTCTTTCTACTCTTCAGTTACAACCGACGCTGCCTCAAGTGACATCAGTTGAGGCAATTTATCAGACTTCATGCAGTTCCCTCTGAAGCCACAAAAGGCTTTATCCAACATTTTTCACATATGCAGTAGTACTCCACAAGACCTGGAAACAAACTTTGATGTGTAAAATCGGTGGAGTTCCCCTTTTAAGTGTAATTCTTAGAGGTTTGATAAATACGGGCCCTGTCAGATGCTAAGCAACAACCCCTAAATGTTTGGTACTCCTAAACAGGTAAAAACAAAAGCTACAAACCAAAGGCAGATACTGTTTGACCCAGGCCTGGTGTATATACATGCAGTCCTGATACTTACGTATACGTATACAAATAATTTACTTTGTGCAGAGGGTGAGACGTCTTTGGTGATGAGTATGTCTGTGTTTGTACTGTATTTCACTGAGTGTGTGATCCTGTGTGTGTGTGTGTGTGATGTGCATGTAAAGTCTTCACTGCCGCCATGACTTGCGGCTCAGCACACACACACAGGCCACGTTGATGCGTATGAGCCTCCACGCCACCAAGTTCTTAAACGAAGTCAGCGCTCGGACAAAAGTGTGTGAGTTGGTGCAGTAGGAGTTCCAGTGTCTCGCATCGATTCCCAGACAGCCAGAGCTGCCTGAGCTGTCGCTGTGACACGTCGTCTCGAAGAAGTACTGCTTCTTGTTGACATTGTTGATATTCACGTCCGGTAGCACTGTCACCTCGTTGCCTGAGATGTCCGTGGCTTTGGTCTTGTTGCCCACCCAGACGCTGATGCTCTCACACACTGAGTAAACTCCACGGTGCTGAGGCTGCCCTGCTCGCCTGCGGGTCCTTCTGCCGGCACCCTGCGACCCCGCCGGCTCTGCATCAGGGGCCTGGGCGCTGAAGAGCACCCTGGGTGAGAGGTAGCGGCGCTTGGTGAAGAGTTTAGGGTCCACTGCGGGGATGGAGCTGGGGTTGTTGCCTGGATCCTGCTGCTGTGCTGTCGTGGCGGCACACGTGTCTCCTCCGATGGCGGCCACAGCCCGGGCACTGAAGAGGAGGAACAGGACCAGCATGGACGACCTCATGGGCACACAACCTGAGGGTGTCAACAAGCACAGAAAACACTCCTGTTACTGCAGATATACAGTACACTTCAGTATATTCACTTGTACTGTACTTCACATTGTACTGGTCTGTTGACTATAATATTTCTCACACAGTGCTTTAAAGGAATATTCTGTTTCTGGGGAATTCTGCCACTTTTCCTACTTACCAAGACTCACACAAAATTCTGGTGCAGTCTCAAAGTACAGACAAGTAGATGTATGAACGTCTCATCTCATAGTGCAGGGTAACAAGTTCAATTAGGTTAAAATGGAGAGTATTTGAACGCTGGATTAAATACTTCTGAGGCAATAATTTCATTTCATTTCAAGTTTTGGAAGCTTTAATCCAGTGTGTGGAAACTCCCTATTTTTCCTTCACAGTTTCAAGGTATAACTTGACAAGATCCACAGATCTGATGGTTATGTTTAGGTTAGAAATGGTAAAAGGTCCACTCAGTTCACACATTCTACCTTTAAGGTTGGGGCACTGTAAAGAGTTAGTCTGGTAATCATAAAGAAAGAGGAAGGATAATAAGATGAAGCACTGCCTGAGAGGCTCAACAGAGGGCAACAAAGTCCTTGATTTTATATTTAACCATGTAAACAGGAAGTGATTAAACATAAAACTCTGTGTATTATATCTGGCTGTCTAAGATGATCTGTAGAAATATGGAGGGTGAAGGAGATCTGCTGCATTTGGACAGTGTTGTTTTATTGAACGCAGCGGCAGGCTAAGACCACGTGTCACACACACTATTCCCTTTCTTTTATTTCACAGCAGGAGGAGGAGGATGTAAACTCTCATTTAAATTCAATTTTAGTTTTTATGCTTTTGTTTTATTTTGTGGATATTTTTTCCTTATGTTCTCTGTTCAGCGATGGTTGATAAGGATGGGAGTACGGTCATTTCCATTATTTGATGGATGAATAAATCGAACCTTGAAGCTTGTGAATAGCCATCAGTTTTTGGAGGAGTTTGCTTCCTGATTCCAAAGATATCCACAGATAAGATATCCAAAGATATCCTCAAACTGTATTCACAGACATGGATTTGTCTCTGGGTAAGCAGGGAAAAAATTGTATAATTCTCCAGAAATAGAGCTGAATTCCCTTTGAGGAACAGTAAAGAATATCATGTACATAAATAGATCTTGTACATGTAAGTTATTCATGGAAATAGGTGTTACATTACCCACAGGAATCTAGGAGACACTGTTGTGACATCCCAGCAGGTTAATACTATTCTCCCTTCATCACACTGTTATTTCAGTTTGTGTTCTGCATGTAACACAGTACAACAGGCGTGTTAACACCTGTGATGGCTCTGCCAGCAGGCTCTGTCAGGTAGCTTTATTATATGCTGTGTTCGCCTCCGGTGTCAGGGTGAATGTGTGAGCTATGATTACATCAATAAATGCCTGTGAGGTCTGTCCAACTCAGGTTAGTGTCTCTCCTCACAACTCGCCTCTCTGCTCTCTCTTCCTGTGTGTGGTGCAACATTTGGGCATGAAAAAATCATTACTGCATCAATTTTAGGATGATTGGTATAATTGCTATAAACCGACAAGACCACTGCAGAGGAGACTGGTCTCATTATTATTATTATTTTTATTATTACTTTTTACATTGTGTGCCAATTTGAATTGCTTTAGGACACACAAGAAGGTTGCTTTACAGCAGGAAACATTCATCCAGTGGGAAAAGAACTAAAACATTTGGAGTTGAGCGCGAGGCCGATGAAAAGGAGAAAAAAAACATAATTTGAGCCCAGCGCTTCCCCAGTGGCAACATTTCTTTGCCTTTTTTTTTGGTAATTATACCATGTTATCACAATTAATTTGACAATTATAAATAAATTAACGCTTAAATTGCTACCTGAAGCATTTTAATACTCTATAGGACATGCATCATATACATATGGAAAGCAAATATGTCAACTATTATCAAAGAGGCCCGCTGGAGAAACAAAACAAATGTCTTAGTCCCTTTTCACAGCAGATATTTTGTGTGTCATAGCAGAAAAGCACAGGTGTAATTAATAACATTATTGATGGGTGGATTCCATTCAAGTCTCTTAGATCCAGTTATATTTATGTTATACTGCTGGCTCACTGGTATGGCTTACTGGGACACCGAAATGCCTTAATTAATGTTATCAGTTACACCTGTGCGTTCCTTGTGTTAAATCAATATCTGCAGTGAAAAAGGTCTGTTGACAGGTGGGATCGACACAGAGAAATACCTGGAGAAGACTGTTGTTTTATGGTTATAGATCAAGCTATCAAATTTCTTACAACTTAAAAATGCTTTTAAATTTGAGAGAGCTCTGGAGGTTTCTGAAGTTGGTGAAGAGTAAATCATGTTGAGTGATTGTACAAAATATCATTGGTCAAGATGAATAATACGTTAGCTGAAGCAAAGTATAATACAGAATAGGGTAGGGTATTTGCATTTGATTTGAACATTTGATAGAACGTTTTCCTTTTGTTTTTTTATGGCATGTATCAAGGGAGCAAATTATAAAAACCAAGCTCACTTTCCATGCATCTTCATTGCCACTGTGGTATTAAATTAGTATTTTTCAGATGCCACCTCATCTAACAACAGAATTTCCTCCCTGCTCCAGTTTGTTTTATTGTTTTTTTGTTTCAATTACAGCCAATTTCCTGTTATTTCATCCCTATTTCTATATGTATAATATTATGAATATATTAGATTGTTTTTATTTAATTCCACATGGTAATTGCTACCCTGGAGATATTACGGATTTCACACAAAACTATTTTTTGCAGAATAACATATCACTATGTAAAATGTACATGTTTCTACTGCATAAATGTCCTCACTTTAGACCTAAATCTAAATTAGTGAAAATATAAACTCTGTTTATAATATGGCACTTCGACACATGCAAGTCTCTACTAAACTAAAACTGGCCTCATTTTAGGATGTCGATGTCATAGTGATCAAGCACAGTCTAATTATGTTTTAAACGTGGCAAAATTAGTCACATCTAGCTTGATGTTGTGTTTGTGACCCAACACAAGGTTTGACTGTAAGGACATTTATGTAGGTTATTTAGGTCATTTTTACTTTTTTCTACCACTTGATTCTTTTGGAGACTACCGTCCATCCATCTCTATACCTTTTCAGTGTCTCCACGCGAACTGTAGCCCCTCAGTGGTGTCTAGAGGACGTGATTAGAGCTCACTGTGTTCTGGGCTCCTGCCATCAGGCCCGGCTGCGGCCCCCATCCAGCACACCTCTGCCTCCACCCTGTATCTCTGTCGAGAGACAAGCAGAGAAAGTGTCTCACCCGGCTCATAAACCCACTGTAAACACATTCTTTGTGAGACTGATGCGGGAAGAGGAAGTTAATATGTTATTCCCGCTCACCAGATCCTCACATACTGAACATACCGAAGTAAAGAAGCAGACCTGCATAATGTAGATTATCTAGAGTGGAAATGTAGTTTATTTTAATATTAACGTTGTAAACTCTGTCAGCATTCCTTAATATAAGAGTATTGGCGGGTTTGTTGAGACTTAAACACTCCTGTACCTTAAAAGACAGATATATAGCAAGACATTTAAAGTTTATGGATTATTTAGGAACAAGTAGAAACCAGATCATTTAGGAATTTGGTATTTTGTGTATGAAGCCACATACACACAGCAGAGGAAATAGAAAGGTGTCAACATCACGTAACATTTTCTTACATCAGGGTATCGCTGTTCATTGTCAGATTGTTCTCTCTCTGTTAAATAATTCCTACATTCAAAGCACCATGATTCATTTTTTTTGTGCAGTGATGAAACACAGCCACCGTTTGATCGAGACAATCCATCACAGTAAACCAGAAGCCGTAATTTTGTTTTGTCATTCTGTTTCATCGTTATGTCGCTGCGCTCAAGTGGGCTTGAGTTAAGTGTCAGCAGACTACGTGCTATGTTACACTTTACTTAGTGTCAATCACCTGACACCCACAGAAGCTAAGAAATAATCCCTGAAAACG
Organism: Macquaria ambigua; assembly: GCA_008360985.2. Taxonomy (NCBI): domain Eukaryota; kingdom Metazoa; phylum Chordata; class Actinopteri; order Centrarchiformes; family Percichthyidae; genus Macquaria; species Macquaria ambigua. The sequence goes on from VMKM01002588.1 coordinate 25,901, forward strand.
TCTTGCCTCACAAAGCTCGATCATATTTACATATCATTTTTTTAAATCTAGGATATCTTTGCAAGTAGTTACTTTCAAGCACAGCTGAGGAAGATAGAAAACAGTGAGTAGGTAATGACACGCTTGCAAAATGAGAGGAATGTAAGATGTATGTAAACAGAAGCAAATGGGCTGTAAATCTAAATGACACCAGTGTACTGCTGTGAAGAATCTGGCATAGGAAGTGTTCTTGCTTTATGCCACCTCAACAACGGTGGTCTCTGGCTGTCATGGGATTTGAACCTGTGACCTCTCAAACGCAGGACAGGCTGTTTAACAAACCAGCCACCCTGCTTTTGTGACTTGTGCTCTGTCTGTGATCTCTAATCTCTGCAGACGGTTGTGTGCCAGTCAACCGTCTGCAGCTTGAGACAGTCGTGGAGATTAATTTGTTGACGTGAGATCTAAAAGTGCTTTTTGTCATCTCTTCCAAGCACAATAGATGAAATTATAACAACTACTGAGCTTGCGTGTCAACAGGTCAGTCTACATGACAACTGAGCAAACTCCGTACGCCCTGTGACGTGGTTGAAAGCTCGATAAAGCGTGTAAATGGCCCTTGAACAAAACAAAGGAGAAACGGGCTCTACTCATTGCCTTTATAATAAGTCTCACCATCCAGGGGCAAAAATCCACTGAATTACCATATAGGCAAAGAACTCACAGATTTTCTTCTCACATTTTCTCTTTTTATTGAATTATTAGCATCAGCCCACTACACTGTTGGTAAGAATTTAATAAAAAGAAAATGTGTGAGTGCTAAACCTCTAAAGATCCTTATTTTCTTTCCTTTTCCCACTTCCTTTCCTCGCCTCACTTCCTTTACTTCACTTCCATTCCTCTCCTTTCCCCATCACTAACTGGCTCTTGTTTTCACCCTTTGTCACCACTCATTTACCTGATTTAGTTCACCTGATCACTCCGTATTTAAAGACTGCACTCCTTCTTGGGGCGGCAGTTCTGGTAAGAGGAGTTTATCTTACTCTTTAGTTTTTATCCTATGTCCATGTTAATTTAACTGAGACCTTTATCTATCCTTATTTCTTTAAGATGGACACGTGAGACTAATTTGACTTAATCTTGTATTTTGTGTTCTTTCAGCCCATATGTGTTCTGTCCTCCCCTTATGTCCATAATGCAATTATTCCTTTTGAGTTTTGGAGAAAATAAACCTTTGTTCGAGGATTGAGGTTTCCTGGCTTCATTTTCATGCATTCTGATCTGATGCCAATCCAATAATGAACTTTTCATTCTGAACCTCCTAATTTACGCTCTTATGTGAATTAAGTGAACCTTGAGTTGGGATTGTTTTGTCAAACTACTATATTTTGTTTAAGGCTAGTAGTGTACAAGAGAACAACAGTTACCTAATATTTTGCACACTTTAGTACAAAAGCAAACACGGTTGGGAGGTTCAATTACAGTTTTACTAAATATTAGTGGACAGAAATGGACAAGAAGTGTGATGTTAAATGTGATGTGTGTGTGTGATAGATTACAGCAGCAGAGAAATACATAAGTACAAACTCATGTCATGTATAATGTGTCATTAAAGCTAATATCTTTTTAAAGAGCACAATGGAGTTTTGTGAAAATGACAAGATGTGAATATTTGCGATTTAACTTTCGTCATGTCATTATTTTAAATCTTAATATTTTATATATCATGAAAAAAAGCAATCATGTTAATAGAAAACAAATGTCAGTTATTTTGAGGATCTGATTTTGGCCCTCGACACACAGCTGTAACAGCTACTCAGTGGTTAAGAAACAAGCTGTCAGCAGTCTGTGGTGAGAGGAGAATGGCAACATTCATTCAAGCTACTAGGTGGGCTACAAATATGCACATAACAGCGCTGTACAACATTAGTGTGCACTGGGGCATCTCACATCGCACTACTCATTGAGCCTTGAAGCAGATGGGCTACAGCACCGCACGACCACCTGATGACTAGAGAGTGGAAAAATGTTGCTTGGTCAGATGCTGGTGATGGTGCAACAGTGAAGAAAGGGGTATTTCTTTGCACTTGTTCTGGGGTCATGCTCTCCCTTTTTACTTGGGACAAAAGTTGAAGTACAGCAAAAAATGTAGTTTTGTATTTGCAGCTACAAGTGCAATAACTATTTCATGCTAACACTGCAATCTGTAGACACAAGACACCTAATACTGACCACCTAATTGCATTCCTTAAGTACAGTTTTTCTATTACAAACTCCTTTAGCCAATATCCTCATTTTATTTGGTTGTCTCAATACTTTGTAGTTAATATTTGTGTGGTGTAGGCTATAAGGGATCTATTTAACATGTAATGCTTCATATAGTATGCACATAATGTGTACTGTATAGTATTCTAGTTTTTTAGGGTTGCTGCTGTGACGGTTAAAGTAGAATCAAAGTTTCATTTTACAACAATAATTATATATACTGGACAACTGAGAAAGAGACTTCTGCAGATGATGATCATGTGATAAGCTCCACAACAGCTACTAAATGGATCTTAAGGTGAGATTGTTTTGTCCATAGATATGTTTTATATCTATTGTTTTGTCAACTTCTGTTTCCAGGGTCAAAAACTCTCTGAAACTCAAGTTATCTAAACTGATAGAGTCCTGGTTAAAATAACGTGAACACGCATCAGAAGCCACATGCAATTTCTAGATCAATTCACTTTCAGATTCTGAGTCAATACTGGATCAATTCAGCAACAATGGTGTGCTTTGTTAGCATTTGTAACGCTAAAGTGTTAGCTAGATTAGCTACAGGTCTGATTCGGGCTTCTGACTAGCTTCATCTCCATAGCAACGGCAGCTGGGGCTCATGGGTATGGTAGTATGTTTAGAACTGTTTGCCAAACTGAACTGACATAATCAGGATTTCTCAGAAACGAAGTTAAAATAAGTAAAACTATAGTATTGTGAAAGTATCCAGGAGAGTTCCGTGTTTCTATGTTGAGGATATCACAAAAGAAAACGAATCAAATTTACAGTGTTCCTGTAGCTCCAGACACTTCACAACTTTAAATTGAACGCACCCTTTTCCAGTTAATTTAGGCGGATAATTTGTACTGACACTGCCCTGCTCAGTGTTTTACTCATTTACAAACTAGTTTACAAACTGACTACTAATGTAACATTTCATAAGCTAGTTCACCTGCCAACAGCCGTCATGTCACTTTATGAAGTTATAACCGTATTTCGGCTGGACTTTTCAGCCATTGGTCATATCAACTGTCGTCCTCAGACGTCGCTTCAAGTCGGGGACACAGAGTTTTGGGACCTCCTGGCTAGCTAGCTAATTTCCAAAAGGCTATTCAACGCTGGGATGCCGAGGATCACCGCTTCGCTTCATCAAGCTAAGCAACTTATTCCTGTTTATGGTGACTTGATGTTTTGGCTGTGGCTTTGTTCAGGAGGTGACGTTTGTATGCTTGGAAATTAACAAACTACGAGGCTTTCCAGGCTGCTGGCTGTTTTGTGGTTACCTGTTTTGGTGTTTGCTGGCTGCTAATATCTGCTATGTGGTGTACTTACATGCATTATTTGCTTTGGTTGTAATTGTGAATTCATTTCTTGTTGTTTCTGAGCAGAGTTTCCGTTGGTTGCTGTTGGTCACAGGTAGTTTAATGCTGTATGCTGTTTATTTATGTAGTGTTGAGAGATGATATTAACGTTTGAGTATTAGTGTAACTTAGTGCTTAATTATGGGCTGAATTGATTTTTCAGCATATTTCCTCTTTGGTTGTTGCTTGTCTTTGTCTCAACACACTTAATATTAAGCCTTGCTTTCAACTTAAAATATGTCAATGTGTCAAAACTTATAATATTCTTCATATCATTATTGTTTGCTGCAGAGCCTGCTGCTATGTAGCAGGTGGATGGACCTTTTTCACAGCAGACATTTTAACAATTAGCAGGAAAAAAAAACACGGGTGCAAATAATAACATTAATGATGCTCTGTTGATGCTGACCCATCTGTTCCAAGTGCCCCAGTAAGCCACATCACTCAGCAAGCACGCACAATACCAGAGTCCTGGAGCTGGGAAACCTAACTGGAATACAGCCATGATTGTTACATGTGCTTTCCTTGCTATGGCATATCAAACTGTCTGCCTTGGTCTATTGCTAAGTGTAGATGTATCCATCTCAATCTCTTGTTGTCACTCCCCAATCTCTGTTGTGCTGAGCCTGGTGTTTGCTTATGGAGAGTGATAAAGTCAGCTTCATACCAACAGTGTATTTTTTTATAGTCATTCTATGTTATTTGACTGACTGAATTATGGTAAAATTGTTGCAGGATAGTTTGAGGCTCCCATAGATGCAGGTATGCCGTGAAGGCAGACAAAACAGTGTGAATTAACTGAATCAGCAAGCCAGTCAGTTATGTGGTCTGTTAGCCCTGAATGGAGAGGCCACCCACAACCGGTGACCTACAACTCATTAGCTCTAATGGAGTCAGTTTAATGAGCCCCGTCTGGGGTGACTGACAAGCAGCTTCAGGTGGCACACAATCCAGTCTGCAGACCACAAACAATCTACCTCCCTCTGAAAAAAATGGCAGTGGCTTCATTCATATGGTAAAAGTCACACAGCCCTTCTAGTAACCTGATCCACCAGGGCTGGCTCTCATTCAAAGAGGAAGGGAGGTGCAGGTGACTTTATCTGAAAGCCACCAATGGGCTTTGAATGACATGCTGCTCATTACGTTGCTGTGGTCATTCCTGCAAAACTGAAGCACCGCTTTGTGCTGAATTTAAGCCCTCAAACTCAGACGTTCCTGGAATGACAGTCACAGTAAAACGCGGGGATCTATATGAAATAGGCTGCATGAATATTATCGTCTTTACACTGGTGATAATAGAAACTAGTATGTTTTTAAGCTTTCTATCTTTTCATATCCTTCTTTCCTTCTTTCTTTAAGTCTGGTCCTCAATAACATGGACTCAAATAGGGGGGACAGTTCTCCTGATGGTGGTGAAATAGCAAACTTTAAAACTTTAAAATCAGTAAGTTGTGCTAAAGCTTTGAGGGTTTTACCAAAATGTAGGTCCAAAGGAGAATATTTCATAAACTGCAACCTAGTGGAAATTATTAAGTCCATGACTCTGATTCTATAAATAATAATAAAACTTTAAACAATTATTTGTTCAAATTTCACCATAAGTTTGCACAACATCATTTTAATTTTAATTTATTCTTTTATCAAAATATAGAAGTCTGTAACACACAAAAATGTCTGACTGTAAATGCTGCTGTAAACATTGACAGACAATGACATGTAGTTGACTTCATAAAAGAAATTATTTAGAAATTCATTTTCAACATTGTCTACGATAGTAGATCTTTATGTGACTCAATTGTTTCTTTTAAATTTCTTTTCCACAATCCTGAATTAAACTGAGCAACTTTGCAGAATGGTCCTATGTTATCTAAAGTGATGCAGACCGATGGTAGCTTTATTGCAATCATCTGCATTTGAAAAAAGTTTTGAAAACCCCTTAATGTGAGGATGAATTGTTTCAAATACTCCCTAACAATCATTTCTGAAAAAATGCTTTAAATCATTTTATCTCCTTTTGTGACTAAATTGCTAGACTGTCACCATATTGCTGCTTGCCACTATAATTAGACTTTAGTTACCGGCAAAAGCATTTTCAGCCTGCAGTTGTTACAGTATGTCCTGTTTCTTGAGCCACTCCATCTTACGCACGTAGCTCTGCTGTGGTGATTTCATAGATACACAAGGAGAGACAGGAATACGCAGGAATGATAGTGTATAAACGTCTCTTAACTTCAATAGTGTTTTCACTCAAAGGTAAATGGGGCATCATTTTGTTGCTATGGCAACTGTACAGTATATTCCTTCCTGAGGCAATTTGTTTTTACAAGTCACAGAGAGTAGGTACACAGGAAAAAGTGTTAAAATGAAAAAAGAAAACTTTGAGAGGCATGGAAAAGAGATAGGCAGTGGCAATCGAAAGTTACACACAGCTTACGTGCAGCTATATTCCACTTAACTATTAGAGGAAGTGTTTAATACAGTCAGTGAGAACTGTTCCTGATTACTGAAATACTTCTTGTCTGTGGTCCAGCACCAAAAAGTGAATGATAGTTCAGTTCTCTCATTCATACTCCCCTTGGTCCATGGAGATATGTTGTTCTCTCAGAATACAGATCTTGCATCAGGCAGCCCTCCAGTGTATTCAAATTGGGAGTCTTGGCAGCTTTTGTTCAGGATGAGGTCAATAAATGTCAGTCAAGACCCATTTTGTAAATCTCCTGTGAACATTATCTCGTCCTCAACATTAACATGACTTATTTGCAGATTTTGAACATTTCTTTAAGAAATATCACCTTCACACCAGAGCTTCAGATTAACTTGGAGTTATGTGAGTTTGGATTTTGCCCAGTGTTTATTTTCTTCAGTCAAAATGAATAAAGAACTGATTATAGGATAGAAACAGGCACATTTTTAAAGCCCAGTCTACTATGGATACAATCAAAACCCACCATAACATGATGTAATGCAATAAACCTGTTGGAATATAACAATCTTTATATTGCTAACAGACATGCTTACATGCGGTATTGGATTGTTTGCTTCAGCACAAATGTGAACATTGCAATGTTCAAGGGCTACACAACACATTTAAGGTTACATTTAAGGAGCCTTTGCATGGCCTGCCTCAGCTTGTCCATGAGTTGTAGGGAAGTGAAATGTCTTATTTTGTCTTTTGGCAACTAATCAAAGGAAACACGTTAAGAAGGATAATGGCATGCAATTGAAGCACATAATTTCCCATTTCTTTCTGACTGCTGTCCTGTTGCATCTAGTTGAGGCAATTTTCTGTTTTACTGTTATCAGACAACTATGTGGGAAACAGTTTCCAACAAAATATGACCTTTTGGTTGAGAAAATGAAATGGGGCCTCTGCTGGCAGTCAGTTGTGATTTAAGGCAGATGTGTGAAAGTCTGCCTGGCGCTTGGACCCAAAGACCACATCGGGTCCAAACTGGGACCGAACTGAGTCAAGCCAAAGAGCAGATCAGGGGAGAGCAAAGGCTCAAAGACTGAATTCTGCCTTTTAATCCAAAGCTTTTAGTGATGCAACAGATAGAAACTTCAGAGTTATCACTGACAACAGATCGTTGATCGCAACATCTGGATTAGAATAGCAGCCTATTGTTTATGTTTCCTGCGCTACAGTCTGCAGAAATTCTAATAGCTTTGTGATTTAGTATTTACAAGCTAAGGAGTTCCCACAAGAGGACTTAGAACACACTTCCTGTTGACCACTCAGATTATACAGCAGAGATCACACGTCTATACACGCACGCAACTAATCTATTGAACTTCAGGACGTCAAAGATGAGTGAAAACAGCTAGAGAAAGAGTGTCATAAAGTGTACAACATCTTTCTTTATATTGCCCAAACCCAACGACGCATAATATAATCACTGACTATGACAGAAGCAACCACATGAGAACGGTAAATGGCAGGTTTAACAAGGACAGTTTCATTACTCACTGATGGCTGTGTTTGGTCTCACTGCGCTGTGGAAACACAGCTGACCCCAGTCTCTATACACAATCTGTAACTAAACACAACAGGCTCAGCGGAGAAACGGGCTCCGCTCTAGTACTCCAAATAAGTTAAATAAACTCTTACAACAATGGCTCAGCGTAGGTGTTGTTCAACAATGCGACGGAAGTTTAGTTTGCGCAGTTTGAGATCAAACCTTGGCAGACCTCGGTCTCCTGAGATGAACTATTTGTTATCATTTAAGTCTACTTGTGGATTAACTTTGGCCCAGTTAAGAGTTGAACTTAAAAAACAGCCTCGGTGGCCCGGAGCTATCTCAAGTTCTCCTTCTGATAATGAGTGCAACCACACTGATTTTTCTTTACAGGATTACGGCCAATTCAATTAGTGGAGGATATTACAGAGATGGATGCCAGATCAGATATGGCTTTCAACGCTTGGACAGAATAGCTGTGTTGATTTCTCCCTTCACTTGTGGAAATTATTTGGCCAGACCTTTACATCCTCCTGTGTCCACGCTTGGCCTAGGTTGGGTCTGTTACTGTCATATTAAAATCATGCAGATCCTTTACAAATAGAGTGCCAGACACGTCTTTTACATTTCAGGAATTCTGCTGAAAAACATTCAAGCCATTTTACTCACAGTTCAACTATTTTGCCGTGGAAATCAGAGGACTCCTCTGTTTACGCTTCTGTTTTTTGCTGTTTGTGTCTGTCAGCGGTATTACTCAGGAGCGCCAGTTCAAACATTTTCAAATAGCATGTTGGTTTGTAGTGGCTATGTTGGTCCAAAACATTATCCACAATATATTCTTGGTTTTAGAGCAATCCAGCAGTCCATGTGTTGTTTTGTAAGATATTGAGTTGTGGTCTGTTGTGTTTGTGGTGACCCTTCTTCTTCTGTCACCCAAATGTCCAAAATGCTGTTACCAGGATGCAGAGGGGCCAAAGAGGCTCATAGCGAGTTTTTAATAGAAGAAAGTACACATTTCCAGTAAAAGTACCACATATTCGCTTTGGACTTTGTCAAGTGCCGACCCTCGTTATCCAAAATATTTGAATTCTTTATGCAGCAGCTTCAAGTACGAGACAGTCTGAAGTTCTAAACTATCACTATTGTTTTGCTACCTTGTTGAAAAAGGACTTGCTTTCCTTTTCTGGCTTTCGTTTCCATCTTTGCTTTGACATTTTGTGGCAAACTCTTTCCAAATTGATTGTTTGAAGTCACAGTTCACTGAGCGTGTGATATATCTGCACCTTTACGACCAATCAAACAGCCTCTCACATACCCTCTGACACCTTCTGTGGCTCTTTTTACTGAAGCCATTGTTTTTGTCACTGCAATTTTCCGTACCCCTATATTATGGTTACACCCTCTCCAAATAAATTCACCCCTGCTGTTATGGAGAGTAAATAAAGTGATGCCACAGAAGCAGCGGTGTGTATGTCAAAGTGCATACGTGGTGCTGTGTTTGAAGTTTTCTGTAGCAAGCAAATTTGACTGTTTGTATCCTGTCACCTTTAGTGGTTGTCTGGGCTTTTGCCGTATTTGTTTTTAGTGGCTCAAATCAAAAAGAACATTCCTCTACACAATTAGTCTACATTCTATAACTCGGATGACTCAGGCAAATTACAAGCTTAAAAAAATGGAGTCATTGATCTGTGTTAGCAGTTTTCCTCCAGCATATGCAGATAGTGAAAAACAAACATTATCAGTATCAGTTTTGTCTTGAAACATTTAAATGAAAAAGTAAACGCATATTTTGAAAAGCAAGTTTCACAATTCTCAAAATGCCGTTAACGTTGAGTCGACTGTGTCTGAAAGAGCAAAAGTTGCAGATGGATAATTAGGTTAAGAGTTGTAGTTGGCGAGATGGATGAGGAGAGTGAGTCACAGTTCACACACTGTGTGTGTGGCCTTACTGTAACTCGCACTCTCGGTTGATGAGGTACTCCTGCTTGCAGGGGCACTTCAGTGGAAAGAGGTAATACAGCTAATTCACAGGTACAGGCTTGTTGTATCTCTGCTGCTTACTCCACAGATATTCACTTTTACAGTGTTTTTAAGTCAGTTTAATCTGCTGTCTTCAGTCATAAATTTTAAACTTGGACCATGGCCTATATAAATGTCCACTGCGATATCAGAGGGAGGTGCTTCTCCTGAGTTATTAACAGATACTGTCTGCCGGTGTACAGTAGGTTTTAACAGTAGCCTATGTTTTTCTTTCCATGTTTTGTAAGTGGGTACCATATTCCTTGAACTGTGCCTGAGGCTGCAAGAGATGATGGGACATGTCTGCATGGAAGGATAGATGCTGATGCAATTATATATGAAGGATGGCTAATCAGGTTTGATGCCAGTGAGGGGAGGAGTAACACAAGCTTCTGTAATTGTAGGCAATTACAGTCTTGCTTTTTGGGGGGACAGGAGAAGGGGGAAATTATCAAAATATTCAACTTGTGTATTATAACATGTAAACATGGTAAGAAACCATAGTCTTTAAAGAGATTCATTTAAATAGATTAAAAACTTTAACCTGCAGTTTTCCCACTTTCTACAGTGATTGACCAGGTGTTTCTTCTGTGTGAAAATAGGCAGAACATGAAGTAGTCTGTAAATTCTTTCACTCATTCTTCACATAATGCCACTGTACTCCTCAGCTGCTCTCCATAAAACTGTCAGGAAAAGGAGTGTTTGCCTTTATAAATATTTATTAGCTCCTGTGTAACACCAGGAATTACTGCCATTGAAAAACTGTAACTGTATAACTGTACATCCCTGGAGATAGGTTTTGTTTTCTGATTTGCTCCCTTTTGCCATGCTTTCATGTCTGCTAAAACCCCAAAATGCTGTCCTCCACAATGTGCATCCAATGGGATTACAGGAGGGGGAAAAGTTCATTTTGTGTATCTCCTGGAGTTGTGGAGGAAAATTTAAGATTGTGATCGTTTAGCTAGTTTGCTGGTCTATGTGGTGCTCTTTATTCCATGCGCCAAGTATTGGTATGAAACCAGTGTTATGGTGTTTATGGAGCGCCTCTGTAGCCGAATGGTTACAGCGCATGCCACATGGGCACATGGTCGCAACCGCCCCAGTTTGATTCCATCCGGCGACCTTTGTTGCATATCATACCCCTCTCTCTCGCCCATTTCCTGTCTGCCTTTTCACTGACGCTGTCTAATAAAGATAAAACATGCCCCACAAAAATAATCTTAAAAAAAAAAAAAAGAAGAAACTTTTCTTGTATGGAGTGTGGCCGCCATGTTAGGAATGTGAGAACAGAATAAAAACTGCACGTATAACAGGTGCAAGATGTAGATGGGGGAAAAAAAACAAAAGGAAAGGTTTGGAGTCTATGAATGTCTCGTTAAAACAACAGAAGTTAACCACCAAAAGTAAATGTATTGCTTGATTAAAAGTAGTTCTGACTCTAGAACAACTTTGATTATTTTTGTCAATGGTTCACTTTTAAATCTTGCAAGGCAGGACTGGACCTTATTACATCTCCAACAAAGCAAAACAGAGCCAAAGATAAACAGTCAGAAAAGCAGACGTGTGTGTGTGTGTGTGTGTGTGTGTGTGTGTGTATATAACAAAACTCATGTCATCTCTCTACAATGGACGCCATTCACCTCATCTTCTGCTCAGCTAGTTCAGAAAAAGGTGTCAATGACTGACCAATGCATGAACAGGTTTGTTTTAGGCCTTCACACCCTGGTTCTACTCAGAAGGACCATACGGCATCTGTAACCTGTCTGAAAGAGTCTGAGCGTGGTCTGCCAGACCCTCTTCATGCACCTGTGGAACAGATTGTTCAGCGATGAGGAATGCTGGTGTGTAGAAAAGCTCTGCTCATGTACATTGTTGCTCTTGCATACCAGAAGAGATGGAAAAAGACAGAGAAGAAGAAAACTGAACTCCATATTTTTACCATCTTCCACAACAACACCTTTTAGATCGAGTCGGACATTGAATACATCACATGTTGTTCAGGTAAATGTGAAAAATGTTAAAATGTGAGCAGATCTGGAAATTATGGGATAGTTAAATGTGTGGTCTTATATTCAATTAGATTGTAGCCAAATGGAAAAGTCAATTTTGGGTTGGACGAGAACTGGCAGTCACACAATATTTCCACTGGACACTTTCCTGTATTGTTATTTAAAGGTCTCTCTCAGATCCAAAAATTAAGAATTTTGGCAACATGGAACCAACCACACTACGAAGTTCAGAATATATTAATATATAGGCTATAATGCACATTTTCAAGAATGATAAGGCTGCAATATTTGGCCAAGCCGATAATTATTGTTTAGTCACATATAGCTCTGTGTAGATATTCATTATTTTTGCTGGGCAGCACTTCTGTTATTACTGGATTAAGTAAAGGAAAGTTTGGAGTAGTGCTGAGGATGATTCATTTCTTCAGATTATTTTTCTCAAACATTCTCTGGTTTCACCTTGGGCTCTGGGAATTTGTGATGGACATTTTTCCCTTTTTTGAAATTTTATTGACTAAACAATCGATAATTTAATTAAAAAGATTATCAGGAGATTGACTGATAATGAAGTCGCAGGCCTATTTTGGAGACTCCATGAAACTACTCGACAGAGTTTATGCCTCAATATTCTCACAATTGAAGATTCAGAGACACGTCACCTGAGGACGAGCCACGGGAAAACACCTTCCGAAGTCTCAGCTCCTTAATTAGTACCTTAGATTGGGACGTTCAGACATACTTTAATACTCTGTGTTCAAGTAATCAGCAACACATATCATAGTCGAGATGCACGGAAGCTTGCACGTAGACACGTGTGACTGTGTGCATAAATCAAACAGTAAAATTGATAGCATATTTTTTATTCAAAATCTTATTTTCAAAATTCACATACTTAGCATACTTGGCATAGTGTTGTAGATATCATGTTTGTCACCTGGTCTCTCACAAAATTTGGCTTCCTAAAAATTAGCTTTCATTTAATCAAGTGTGTGTGTGTGTGTGTGTGTGTGTGTGTGTGTTTATTGTGTTCAGAAGTAGAGTCCATATGAATGACCCACTCTTGAGCAGTTCACGAGTTTGGAAGCATACGTTTTCAGAAAGTTTAGTTTTCACAAAGCCGCCTGTGGAGGGTACTCAGCTTTCGTTTAAATGCAGAAAACACAATCATTTACCGTTGGAAAAAAAGTTTAACCACAACTGCCAAGCACACTGTGTGCTCAAGTCCCCTTTGAAGGCAGCACTGGTGCCTCAAAAGACTAGATGACAAACTCAGGCCCTCGTCGCAGAGAGTAAAACGGGCCTTGAAATGAAGCTGCCATTGATTTAAGATGAACATTTGATAGATGTAAAAAAACAAAAACAACTTCAGACACATTGGGGGGGGGGGGATGAAATCTACTTTTATTTCCTTTCCTTTACAAAAGTACCTTAATTAAGCATTTAGACCAACATCTTACCGTCAGCCCACCCCCCTCTGATTTCATCACTCTGACTTCATCACTCTTTGTCATTGTAAACTGACTACTGCCTCTTTTGTTTGAGTGCAGAGAAGCCTCCCTATTGATAGTGCAGTTTATTTTTCATGCCAGTTGATAACAGCCACATGGTTTATTTTATAAATGAGTTGCTCTGTGCCCGTATTTACCATGTAGCTCAAATGTAGACCCACTCTGTCTGTAAACTCACTATATACTTGGAAACTGTTAAACACTCCACACAGCAAACATCTAGAAAAAGTATGTGTTTTTTTCACAGTACCTTTTTATCAAAATAGTATAGCAAGTCTTCTCGAGTATAATCACATGCTATTATGTCAAGAATGCAATAATTTGTTTTAACTCTGTGGCACACATAATTTGAGAAAACTACCCTGCAGCTAGCTCCTTGTTTCCAACCCAACACGCCATACAAATACAAAAACTCTGCAGGAATGCTTTGAGAATATTACCTAGCCCAAGGAGACAAGTGCAGGTCTGATCGGTGCTATTGTAACCCGATGAGCCCGAGGCTAAGCTTCAACAGTTTCTGAGGGGATGGAGGAGATGATCAGTTCCCTGTCGGGTCTGATCTTCAACTCTAAACCCACATTATCTGTCTAAAACATAGCAATTTTAATAAAATCCTCAGTGGGTAATGTTCATAAAATATGGAGACAGAAAGAATAAAAATGTGCAGCATGTCAAAGTTTACCTTTCTCTCTCACCTTTATTAACAGGTTTTACTCTAACGTGAAAGCTGCACATCTAAAACAATCATTTCCTTTGTCTGTACATTGGTTTAAAGTAATACAAAACATGTTAATCCACTTTTTGTTGCTTTGCATTTTTATACATTAGTAAGTTACTATGGATTCATGCAGTGTAGGTGAAAGTAAAACAGCCCTCTACCTCTGCAAAGCTCAGTCTTCTCTCCACTGACGTAAGACTCTCGAGGATTACTGAAATATATTCCAGTTTGTGTCCAATTCCACAAGATGCCAGGGAGGGGAAGAACAAATTCTTTGTCAATTATCCCAAACAGTCCTTTCGGAGTCTTGCACTTGTTTGAAAACTGTTCTGAAAGAAAGTGAGAAGCGTCCCAGAGGCTGCAGGCTCTGTCTGACTGCCGAGTGCTGCAGGTCCTAGCGCCTGCCTCTCTGTAAGCCACCAGCAAGGGTTGATCATTCACTTGGTTATATGTTTAAGTATGGTACATTCAGAGGAGCCTCCATGACACAAATCTGTATTACTGCTACTGCTGTTATTATAGTTACTACTGTGGATCTACTAAAATAGATAGAGTTCATTAATGTGAAGTTACTGCGAATATATGAATACTATTCCATAGGACTGCTCACCCAATTCTGGCACATTTTACTGTGTAATGATAACTAGTGTTTATTTTTTTAAATTTCTTTCTCAAGCTGGAATTCAATCCACTGCTGTTAACTTATGTTTGTACTATTTTAAGCCATACTAGCAGCATGGCTCTAGGGTTGGCAATTTCTGTCAGTCCACCACTTTGGTCCAGACTGAAATATCGCAATAACTATTGGATGAATGGCCCTGAAATTTGGTACTGACATTCATGTCCCCCTTAGGATGAACTGTAATAACTTTGGAGATCCCTTAACCTTTCAGATAACACCATCATCAGGTCAATTTTTAAATTTGTCCAATACTTATGACCAAATACCTGAAAAACTAATGACATTCCCTACAGCCTCAGCTGTACTTTGTATTTAGTGCTAATTAGCATATGTTAGCATGCTAACACGCTAAACTAAGATGGTGATCGTGGTAAACATTATACCTGCTAAACATCAGCATGCTAGCATTGTCATTGTAAGCATGTTAACATGCTGGCGTTAGCATTTAGCTCAAAGCACTGCTGTGCCTAATTACAGCCTCACAGAGCTGCTAGCATGACTGTAGACTCTTAGTCTTGAATTATATCTGGTACTTGCAGTGTGATGCACCCCGTAATATAGTTTAGACTTTTTTTCCATTCGTACTCCAGTAACACCGATGCACCTTCCTGTACAGTTTGTTCATAGTAATATTTTCAAATTATAACCTAGATGTATCTTTCTCCACACATCTCTTCCATTGCTTATAACTTGTAACAAACTATTGGTATCCTATATTCATTTTACTATGTATACTGGGCATCTTTGGCACAATGAAAAAGTTCTATCTAATCTTTGTGAAATTATTTTACAGTAATAATTCTTTTTTTCAGATTTTATGCAGTTATTGCATCTCGGTGCTTTCTTCCTCATCTAATTCAAACACACTTAGAACTGAACTAAACAGAATTAAACATTGTTAGTGTTTACTTTATTATACAGCTCTGGAAGCTCCACAGATGGCCTTTATCTGGTTATCTCCTTAACTTTCCCTTATACGTATTTCCCACAAGCATTGTTATCTCAAATGTTTAGCCCATTTTGATTTGGGTTTCGTCTTGTCAAAAGCAACAGCAGATGTTTATGAGATCACCTTCTTTGAGCAATTAATTAAACAGATCCTAACGTTTCCAAGGGTTTTTCATTACAAATGTACTAATTTGGCTGATGTTGTAGTCAGTACTGGTGAACTTCTGAACTGTTTTTTTCTATCATACTAAAGAAGGATGCAAAACGTCTTGCCAACCAGGAATTTGAGAATTCATTCATTCATTCATACATTAATTTTTATTCCCCCAGATGTTAAAATAGTGAAATTATTCAACTTTTTATAAACTGACGTAATTGTCGACACCAGCTCTTACACAGGATAGAGTTACAGAGTGTATAGGTGTTTGAAACTGAGAGAGTGTGTGAGTGAATAGTGCTAATGTTTCTGGAAGAGATTTGAGCTTAAAGGTGCGACAGCATAAACTAATCCAGGTGTGGAAAAAGTACATATTTGGCTGTGAGTGTGTTCGTATGGATCTGTGTGTCCTTTCTCTCTCGTCCCACCCCCACAACAAGTTTAGCACAAGGTCACTGGATCGTCTGTTTTAATTTTTTTTTTTTTTACCCTCTTCTCATAAATTAGATAATGGTTGAGATTTTTTTTTTTTTTAAATAAGGGCTTCAGTGTGTTTCGTATTTATGTCACTACCAGCCTTGCACATCTGGATCCTAATAAGAGCATATGGAAGCAAAATCTGCTAACCATATTACACGAGGATTACACTCTGGCTTTGATTATTGCTCTGAACTCTTCATGGCACGGCTGGTATTTTTAAGAGTGGTCATGGCCACACTTGAGCAGCTGCCCTCTGGTTTTCTGATCCTTTTGCAGCTAGTTGAAGCTCTATGCTACATAATGGATTGGACTCAATTTGTCATCTATGAACATTACAGTTAGACTCGTCTTTAGGGAATGTGAATGACCAGACAACCGTGAGAGACAAGTTACATCAGTGGCTTCTTCCTGCTTTGGCACTACGGGGCTTTGGGGATCTAAAACCTGGACTCCCACTGATCTCCTGTAAAACTCATCTGCAGGAGCCCATTTAGTCACTCAGGCCAGACCAGACTCTTCTGTTGTTCATCACAGATTTTGGACATCTTTAGACATGGCCGGGAATAAAAGAAACAGAGGAGGAAACATAGGTCACACATGGTTGTTTTCAGAGACGGATAGCATTTGATCAATGTTTCCAGTGTTCAGATGGGGACTTGTAGCTCACAGACACTGTTTATATTCTGTATTTAACCAGACAAGTTGCTTGAGGGAAAGAAAATACAGGGAAGGTCATTTTATTGTTTGTTTTGGTATTGTTGCATCGTGTGTAAGCACAAAATGGTTTTGAAATTTTAATTTGGCAGTAGCATGCAGCCAGTCCTTGACCATGGGAAATTTTGCATTGTAGGCCTATTGGGTTTTATGAGCCTTTCTTATTCCAGTAACTGTTCTGTCGGCTGAAGGTCAGGATGGAATATACTGTACGTTATTACTTCATCTTATAATCAATGTAATTTGAGCATCCAGATCTGTTCTTATATATGGGATGAAGGCCTGCCATCTTATTAGGGGGCTAAGCTATTCAATGTGTGCACAGTAGAAGACAGACAGAGCGTTATGGCTCATGTTTATGGTAGCTCCAGTGGGGAGATGATGTCTGGCAAAAAGGAAGTGATCTTTCTCTTATTTCAACCTCTGTTCTGATAAAATATAAATTGAGGGGAATATAACATGCACATGGTGAGAAAACAAAGATTTAACAACTTGAGCCATTTTAGCCCTGTCTTACCTTACCTGGTGTAATTTGAGTGGAACAGCATGAAAAAGTTTAAATCTAGGTTGCTGACTTACCCAAGGGGACCCAAATAGCCTAACAAATAAATGCAACAACAATCGTCATGCCTTTACAATGATCCTTTGTGATAGGGAAGTTCTTGGTAAAGAAATTAAAACCAGAAATGGAAAAAAATAATATACATTGGTGGTATTAAACTAACACATCCCTTCCAAAACTAAACCACGGTGTTGCTTAATACAGTATGAACTACCAGTGACATGAGTGGTATTTCATGGAGGACCACAGATCAGTTTGTCTGTTTGTAAAGCAACACTGTAGCGTAACTCTCAATTTCTCTGAAGAAAGAAAATGTGTGCGCTGTGGTGATCCACATCTGGCTTTAATCAGCCACATCAACTCAGACCCAGCGTTTGAAAAGACAGCTGACTTCGTGGAACTGAGCAGGAAGTAAGGGCTTAATCTTCATTCTATGAAACATTCAGATTTGATTACCACAAAGACATAGCAGAGCAACATGTAGCGCAGGTCGTCTTTCTCAGCCAGCTTTAGCTTTCCTGGTCAACAATGGTTGCGTTACACATTATTTAGGATGCTGGCTTGCAAACACCCGTATTGTGTTGTACTGTATTCTCTTGCTTATGAATTAACAGCATACTGTAAACATATTTATGTAAACATAAAACAGCAAAATTGCCAGTGTTGAACTCAAAATAAATGGAATATAAAATTTATTTGAAATTCCAACAACAGTTCAAACAGGGATTGAATTAAATATTCGATCTGTAATCACCTGTTGGAATGAAAAATTGTTAGTGTGTAAGTACAACACGCCGTGCCTTATACTCCAGCATGGATGTCCCTAAAATGCACCATCCATCTGTTCGCTGACTTTGTAAAACGCAACTGCCTTGTAACATTTGCTTGTCACTCAAGTGAAGCAGCAGATGCCTCGTGAATGAGTGCAACAGGTAGAGGTGGACGATATTGCCTTATGATAATATCATAATATTGCAGCCGTAGTTTTGGGATAAAGATATTTATGGTGATATGGTAAAAACCTGACAAATACTTTATTTTTATTTGCAGCTGGCGATACAAGTCTGTTTAGCTGTTGCGCTCTCCTCATGTGTTTTCTGCTTGTTGCTGCTGTATGTAATCATGAAATAAATACATCGTGACGTGTTGATATCATAATTTGACCAGTTTTTATCACATTAAAATTTATACCGATATTATCATTAACAGTATGTTATGGCACACCCCCGAGAAGGTGGTCAGACTGCACTTCAACTTGTAAAATTTACTTGCCTGCTGAAGCAAAAAGCAGGCAGGACAGGAAAAAGAAGCAGTAGCAGGTTTGTAAGCATCAATTGCGGGAGCTAGCGTGGTTAGCAGGCTAACAACAGTATTCCACAAGTAGAACATTATACAGCGTTTTATCACACACACGTAGCCACAGCGTGTTTTAGGAAAGGCTTCATGGGTTGCATTTAAATTAAATTCGTTTGAACAAGCAAATTTGTTCAACTTGATTTTATTTATTTATTTTTTTTAAAGTGACAGCCCTGTTTCAATATCAGTGTGCATGTGAGGAGACTGTGTTTGACTCTTGACCTCAGGTTGTTTAATCTGGTTTGAGTTCACCCATCAATCTTAAACTGATTCTCACAGCCGGTGGTGGCCTGCTTCGTCTGAAACAAAAGTACTGAAAGAAAAAAAAAAAAAAAGGAAACCTATGAAAGGTATGTCAGCTCTTTTGTCAGATTATCTCAAGCAAATTGAGCACCTGACCTGAATAGTGATCTGAAGGATCTGTGCTCAGACCACCAGCCAAAACCAGGATAAGCATGTGCCCTGTGACCTCCACTCCACACAGCCCAGATTAGCCCGGGGCCACCAGGCAGATAGCCTTTCAGAAAAAAAGGCTCTCCTACTCTGGAGGACAATGGCTGTGTTGTCTTTGACAGAAAGGACCATTTCTGCATTGGATTCAATTTCTTATAGAACAGAAGAATTCAAAAAATTTCACCACCATTCTGCATTTTCACGTCATGCTGTTTGAGTCTTTACTATCTTGAAAGCTTATTGTTCCTAACCAACTATGTTCATATGAATCCATATCTGCACCTGATTCGTTAGTTCTCCACTGTTCCTTCCTTATTTAGAAAATGTTTGTCTTTGTCTTTTTATAGTCTACACCAGTTATTGAATGTGTGCAAATGACTTGTTCAGATCCTACTGTACTTCCTGTTCAGCCTTGTCTGTTTCTATTACATGACATGATTCTCAGCACATCTGTGTTTACAGCTGTGTGATGATGATCGAGGGATCTATTCTCTCTAGTTAGTGTTTGTTTACAAAGGGTTCAGTGTGTGTGTGGTTGGTGGGAGGTTGTCGCTCTGTGAGGGATTGACTGCCGACAGATGAGCCCTCATTTACCACAGTTGTCATACGAATGTGCTGATGGTTCAAACTATCACACCAGGACTGTATTTCATTTCCTTCCGCTTGGTTTGCACACTTAGTCATGAAGAATAAATGTGTAAAATGATTAGTGTCAACATTTTTGTCTGCATATAGAGCCTTTGGTTCCCACCATCTTTACCTTAGTGCCACTGTATTGCTTCAAAGGCTGTGGTGATTTTGCATGATTTAGGTCCATTAACTACAACTGCAAATACTTTATATTAATGGGGAACATTTTCTAAAGCATACCATATATTTTAAATTGATATCCTACCTTCCAGGCCTTCCACTTGCAGAGCCTTAAAACTTACTTGAGATAGTTAAGCCACCCCAATGGAAAATGTGTAACTTCTAATTTCTTTGTTAAAGTCATGTTACCATCACGTAGTAATACAGTTGTGAGCAGAGACTATTTTAAATACTACATGTTGATACATTCAGGCGCATTCTGCATTTCTGAGTTTTCAGATTTGCTGTAAAACAGCAACTTGTGAATGCAGTACTTTTCAGCAGCTGAATCAAATCTTGGATTGCTCAAAGTAGGGTTTTCAAAGTGGTCCATAGACTATTCAATATGTTACTTATATAATAATGTAAATAAATAAAGGCCAAAAGTGATGGATTAGTTATCTCAAGCAAGGTGACACTCTAAAGATACAAACAAATGGCTGGCCTGGAGAAAATCATTCTAAAGAACTCTGCTTTGGAAAATGGTTAACAATCATGTGAAGTATCGTGCAATTTGTAGCTAATCTGCTAAAACAACAAATAATGCAATCATGTTCCTTTTAAACCTTTGCAAGCTATATTTTACTGAACATACCCATGCGGTCAGTGTGCACATGCATCATCCACGATATTGTAATTTCAAGATAGTAATTGATGCCAGAGGATGTTCGTCAGTCAAAGTGGCATTCTGCCACAATAAGGGTTTGTGATATAGTCTGCCATTCTCTACAAGGCACTATATCTCCGGGTTGGCTCATGTCCCACTGCTGATGCCCTACGGCATTGATTCAGCACTGCCTAGCAGTTTTGTGCTGAAGGGTGATATACTGAATCAGTGGAAAACATAGTTTGACAGAGGAGTCTGCTGTCACGTACACCAAGATTTTTCCATGAATGTTTGTCTGATATAGGGAAACATTCCAACTGGATGACAAACGTACTTGTTGTAAATTGCCTGTATTATTCAGTGCCATTTCCTCAGATGGCTACAGAAATCTTTGTTTGTAAAAACTCAAGCACCCATTCTCTAGAGAGCAACCCCTGATTTTCCATTTCAGCTGAGTTGTAAAATGTCTTTCCATGATACCTGGGACAACAATACATTGATTTTGTTTGTTTTTTATTAATATATAACATCTTTAATTTATACATTTTAGATTTACATTTACTCCTTTTTCACCCTGCCCTGCTAAGGCCATTGAACTTAAAAAAACACACGTACATACCCAGATTAGAAACATGCTTCTGTTCTATTTATAAACTGCACAATGGTTTATAAGCACTGATAAATCCTTTCAAGTGGTGAACAAATGCATGAGCCAGAGAGGACCTCTGGAAGGACGTCTCATGTGGTTTACAAGACTGTAACTGATTATAAACCTAATGTAAAACACCAGGAATACATCAATATAAGTTTTTAATCTTTTACAAACTCTCATTTCCACTTCTACAAATGCCTTTTCTTGACATGGATGTCTCTGATCAGATAAGAGGACTCACACTGAGCTGAGCCAATCGCATTAACTTGGTGAAAACTTCACCGAGCACAATATTAGCCTGACAGTGAAAAGTGTGGAGAAGAAAATCAAAAGAGCACAATCATCTCTCTCGGTCTCTTTCGTACCTGTCCAGAAACCATCAATTCAAAGATCGGCCCTTGAAATCAAATATGGCTGAGGCGGGACACTTTGTCCAAAGGGCTGGAGAGGTTTGACCCCTGGGGTCGGTTGGTCCCTATTATACCATTGCCCCAAGGCATTGAGCAGCCCCCACTACAACACACATGCGCACACAGACACACCCAGAGGATCAGGTGACCCTCCAACCTTTTGAAACTGTGTATGTGATCAAACCCTCCGCCTCTGCTAAGGACACATTGGGTGAAACACAGGCTTATGTGTCTTTACAGGAACTTTTTCTCTCCCGTCGTGTTTCGGTTACAGATACTGGGATGGAATGAATACAGTAAATACTGTATGTTTGGGGCCAACAAAGTGTCCTTGTTTTTTTTTTTCTCTTTGCTTAAAGACCCCCTGCCACAGAGGAAAAAAAGATTGTATTGTATTGTGTCAGCAGTAACACAAATGAAGCCAACTTGGAACTGATTTCTTAGAATACAAAACATGTTTACTCTTATGTTATACTAGTCCTGTCCATCATTTTCTGCATGTTCTCCTCCACTGCTTTGCTCTTATTTGTTCATTGTTTTGACTTTTTGCTATATCTCTGTTATAAGGAAATGTCTTGGATTAGTTGAAAAAGGTTCATCTTGTCTGTTTGTGAACCATTTCTTATGTAACAGATCGGCATACTTGTTTGTTTAAGCAGTTTATATTGCTCCAGCTCCTTCCTCAGACAGCCCAGTATCCTACGAATTACATTCATATTGGATGAATCCGCACATCACGACTGAAGTCCAATGCCAACATACAGTGCCAATGCAAGAAGCAGTGTGTCCTATATAGTATGTAGCGAGGTGGAAAGTAAGGTTTGGAGTTGTGAGATCTTTCCTTAACCTTAACCAGTTGTTTTAGTTCCCATACCCTAACATACCTTAACCATAGTTTATTTGCCATAACAAGATCTTATTTGCCATAACAAGATCTTTCCCTAAACTTCACTGTTGCAATGCACAGATAATGTAGAAAGCGAGGATGTGAGAAATGTTGGCATTGGACATAAAAAACGAAACAAAAAACAACATTGCCATTGAACGCAATTGGTTTTGCAAAACCTTCCAATATCGACTGGGGATGCACCGATCCAACTTTTTCTCTCCCGACACCGATTGTCAGGATATCTGCTGATACTGAGTACTGATCCATTAGTAGTGCTCTTTTCCCCAAATTTAAAATCAGTATACCACACTGCGTGGAACTCATTGAGATCATTGTTATGTAAGGTAACCTGACATCAGGGATTTCTTTGGCACTAAACAATTTGAAGTGCTAGATGAAACACTTAATTTTATAATGACAAAGAATAATGTGAATCAGTCATGTCATGGTCAATACCCAATCTGTTTAATAAGGTCAGTATCGGCACTGATACCAATCCGGCGTATCAGTTCATTGCATCCCTAATATCCACGTTCTTGTCAGGCGATAGGGTTGTCTCAAAAGCATCACAAGTGGTAGAGTGATGCGCGCCACCAGGTGGTCACAAATCTATTATGCCAGAAGTGGCAAGACAGTGACTTTCCAGTGATATCTGTCAACTTTTTTTTAAGAACTTGTTGGATACTGGGTATGCCCCTTTTTAATCCCGGTTTACTGTCCTCCTGGTTCTGGATTTCCGTTGACTCCTTAATCCTGCAGTCGGATTTGTTATTTTCACATGTGACTGTCGTGGCCTTTTTCCAGTCATGATGTGGTTCTCCCTTTTGCAATGACCTGAGATTTCTTACCGCATGCCTCACTGAGCAGAGATGTCCTGTCCTCACGAATATTTCTGCGTTCTGACAGGTCCTCACTTTGAAAAATAAATTTAAAAAATCACATGATTGTTTCTGTGAATTATGTGTGGAAGCACTGAAATTGGTGTTAATCCACAGAAAACTCTCAACTAGGACAACTCTGTCAGAAAATATGCCAGCTGTGATACTTAGTGAATATTTATAAGCAGGAAATGTCACCACCACTATAAGTATAATTATAAGTAATTTGAAAATAAGACACAGTATCTATCTGAAAAAATGAAGCTGGTATGGATATTCATATTTATGCAGTACAAAAATGAAACTGGCTATGACACTTTTGACACTTTCTATTTTATCCAGTATTTAGCTAAATAATAATACATTATTTGATATTTTATGACCTCAATACATTAATTGCCTTTCTTTTTTAGGTATACGGCATTGAATCGGAAGTCCTCATGTATAAATAAATGCAATTCCTCTCTATTCACCTGACCTGATCTCCCACAACTAAACTTAATTACGCCCACTTGTAGCATGAAAACTAACACGCAAGATGGCTCCCAAATATTTGGCAATCTGGACGCCAGATGTGTCCAATCTATATCAACATACATGTAATTCCCAACAGGGCTGCACTCAAACACAGTCTGAATTATAATATGTTCTCCAAAAGTCGATGAACTGTAGATGATTTATGGGTAATCATTTACTGTGGTACCTTGTATGGAATTTATAGCGTCCCAGAGGTCATAAATGTAAATGTATGTATTTCTACAGTATAATTTGCTAGAACATAAATAACATTCAGACAGGTGCTACTACTTACTGAATATTGATTTAATATATATTATATGACAATATGTGCACTATCCAGTTTGTGACCTTCGGGGATGATTTAACCTGAAGAGTAAACACAGACTTTTGTGCACCGCGCTTAACTGCACATTTGTGTCCTTGGCTTCTGAGACCCCGGGCTCTGAGGTTGCAGTGAGCATGTGATTTTCAGTTTAAACATCCTTAATCCACGCTCAGGTTGGTGGGTCACTCGGCCACATGAGAGGGTTAATGGGGAAAAAAAGCATTACTAAGCTTTTGCTGTCATTTTCAATTAATCTGTCTGGTGTCTGTTTGAATCCAGCAGTGCTGCTGCTGAATGTCCACAGAATTGAAACAAGATGGATCAAAACACTTCACAAGTCTGCCAGGAGGGCGAGCAGTGTTGAATTAGCAAAATCTATCTGCTGCCCTCCTGTGGAGCCATGGTGACACTGTTTATGTTATGGTAGCTGAGAAAAACATAATCAAAGTAGCTGTCAGGATTATAGACTGATTGATTGATTGATTGATTGATTGATTGATTGTTGTAACATAAAGATGGATAAATTGAGTTACCCTACTCTCACATAGCATCAGTGTTATATTTTTGTATTGCAGATTTAACCTTTTTAAATTTCTTCAGTGTGTTTCAGTGTTAAAGCAGTTGTCATTTTAAAGACATTTTTAATAAAGTGATATAAAACATCAATAAAAGAAAGCATTACTTTTTTTTTTTTCTTGTGTGTTTCTCTCCTCTGTACCCTGCCAGAAGATGTATAGCATAACACGTCCTGTTTTGATGCCTATATCCTCAGAGGAGCGGCGACAGGCAGGTATGCCTGTCCAACAGCTCATTAGAAGAAAGAGAAAATTAATCCTCTCGGGGATCTTTTCACTATGCGAGGCCAACAACAACAGATGCACAGATCGGCTGCTGGAAAACTCTAAATTATTGGTTAATTAAGCTTTCTTTGTGAAGGAAGGTTTGCCCAGATCCTATTGTAAGGACCCACGGAAGTAGACAAAATGTCAGCAGCAGCAGCAGCAGCAGCAGCATGGCATGCAGAATAAAGCCCCCAAGGCATGAGTGACTTCATCTTTGTGACAGTCCAAGACTGGAATGCATTATGGTCTGACTGGATGTAGACATGGTATAGGATTGTATCAGATCACAGTAGCTGATTGTTCAGGAATAGACAAAAGCTTTACAGACAACTACTTAAGAACAAATGCTTTATTCATGCTCATCCATAAGGTATTCCTGCATAATAATGATGGCTAAATATAGACAGCAACAACATGCATTCCATGCTGCACAGAGCCTTAGAGAACTGCAATGTAGTGTAGGATGTAGGATGTAGGATGTAGGACGCAGTGTTGTGAAGGGAAACACTGATGGATCACATAGTATTCTGTCAGTTTACTGTGTTATTGTATCAGCTGTTTGAGCATATTTCTCTACTACAGTGATGTATATTAGTCAGTATGGAGGGCTTTATAAAATTCAGTTTTTGTGGCTCCAAAGAATGATGAGTGACAAATAAAGTGGAATATTTTAAAGGTAAATTTTATGTAAAATTATTTTGTTTTCATTTCAGAAATTGTTCGTTAACTGCTGTTGTCACTTAGTCAAGTTCTTGATGTCACATTGTAACAAGAAACTCTTGATGCGATGATTGCAGTTTTGTCAGTAAAAGCCAAACTTCCATTTGACGACTCGTGAATACCTGAAAAGGACCTCTGGTGGCCGTGTGGTATTGACTCCTGTTTGTGAGGAGCAAAGGTGGACGTAGTGATGTTGTTATTGGCACTGCAAAACCTCTTAGGTATCAGGTTCAGGCAGGTGGATGGATCAACAAAGCGTGAGACCCCATGACCATAATTGTTCTGTCTTCAAAGCAGTTTTTGTGCTTAAACCTAACTGAACCCCGGTCAGTCCAACTTTCCCGGACTTTTCCTTTTCCCGCAGTGTCGCCTCCCTCGAGCTGGGTGGTGAGACCATGCCTGCATCCTTTGCTCCACCACCAAACCATCAGTGATGGCTCATAGTTTAACATTAATGCAGACAGAAACTAAACCAAAATACTTAATGGATGAGAGATATCATTTATTGTCTGTCACGGTCTCAACAAATAGGTTACTCACTAATCTGCAATTCACCAACTTTCTTACCCGCCTTCTTTATGTTCAGCAACCAATCAATAGGTCAGTGACAATCATGTGACCATGACAAAAGGCACTGACAAACAACCTTATCCCACTGATAGGTGTCAGATAAGAAAATGCTAATGTCTGTCATTTTGGAAGGCAGTGACAAATGACAAAGCTGATTTTGTTGTTTAGAGAAAAACTGTGGTTGACTCTAACCAAGCTGCTTCATAGAATAGTAAATAATGAAACGGCTCCTATGGCCGCACAATTACACAGGGATTTGGCACATTCCTACGAACCCACAGAGTCTGTTATTAATTTAGAATTAATGACCAAACAAATGTCACTTTGGCACTTTGTAGATTAACACTACAAAGTGACACTTGAAAACTAGAGCCTGGTTGATGCTGAATTTGTGAGGCTGATATCAATATTTTAGAATTACAAAATCAGTATAGGTGCATGCAAAGGTGACACACATATCTTTTTTTATTTTTGCAGTTTCTTGTTACTGTACTTATCAGCAGACATACAGTATACGCCAATAGCAATATAAGCTGACAAGATAAAATCAGCCAATTATATCGGCCATCCAATATATCCTTGAGGCTCTGATAACACCATCCAATTAAGTCTTTATGCTCTGATTTACAGTCAAAGCGTACTTTACTGTCGAAAATCAATGGGATAGTGAAATGAGTATTTTGTCTTCTCTTTTCATCTCAGAAAATTGCCTTCGATTGTCCTGGGAACCTTGAGAAGAAAAAAAACAAACATGTTCTGATGTGTTGGTTTGGCAATCTGCCGGCTGGATGAGATGTAGGTAATAAACAACTGTGGCTGTCCAGAGTTACCACGCATGCTATTAAATCACACAGTATATATGAAGACATGGTTATCCGTCATTAGAAAACAACTCTGTTATTAGAGGCATTTTGGTACCTCATTCCAGCACAGCTCTTACCCTCTGTGTATGTCTTGTCATAGATCACCTGAAGCTAGGAGCAGAGTAGTCTGGCCTTCTTGTGACAGGTCAGAATATTTATATCTATGTCCCATCTGTGCACAGATTGTTCTCCTTTTCATAAATCATTGAGCTAAGGCAATTGCACAGGCAGGAAGAAGTGAGACCTCCCCCTGGTGTGGCAGCGGCAGCCACTGTGTCCAATATCTCTTACTTGTTTGTTTAGTGAGATGTACTGAGAGAACAAATGTGAGTGGTATCAAACGTGACACATTTAAAATCTGAGCGGATGTTTTTGAATAAATGTGTCACTTTCTGCTGTCTTCATTGTGTGCATGAATTACTGTATTTGTGTGAGTGCTTTGCAAGCTCCGCTCGCTCCAGTAAATGAGCCCAGCACGCCTCATATTTTATCACATTTGCACAAATATGTTGGTTCAAGATAAGAAACAGTGTTGAAGGCTTTGTAAAATGTACCGTTTGTGTATGTGCCAAACATTGTTCAAACCACAGATATAAGGTTCAAACCCACATAACTTACTTTAAATTGTAATAGAGATTCCAGAGTTTCTAAAGACACCAAATATGTCAGGCTGAATTTTGGAGAAATGTGTATAACATGATGCACAAGATGTCTAGAATATTTCCATTTTATTGAATAAAAAACATGAACTCCTGGGTTTGGATATTTCACTCAGTGTAAACATCATGTAGCTTCAATGGAGAGCTGAATTAAGCTGATACAGAAGTGACCAAAGGTCAAAGATCTTCATGTGCACAGTTACATACAGGTGCATTACCATTAGCTACAGAAACATGTAGGTTTAATAGTCTCCCTGACGAGAGCAGGCATTGATTGTTATGTGATTTAGGTGAGACTGATGAAGTCCATTTTATGTTTTATTGCTAATTATCTAATGATTACTATGTCGTTTCCTCCTTCACCTCTGCTGTCTTCTTCTGGTTGGACAATTATAAAACTTGTGACTTGTGTTTTTAGGGAGGTTTTTTTTTTCTAAGGGATGCACTTATCCGATACGCCGTATAAGTGTGCTCATTAAGTGGATTAGGTGTTGGACATGACATGACGAATCCAAATTAAATACAACTTCTTCGTCAGTGTCAGTATGAAATTCATTGTTTCTACTATTAGTTCCATTCATTCAGTCACAGCGGGCCACCGACTCTTTAGTTCCCTGGCCTCAAGTTACCTTAAATAAAAATTTATAATCCATAAATCCATATAATAATTCCACACAGAGAGGTATACAGATTTTAAATTTGGGAAAAAGAGAGCACTACTATCAGATCTGTGCTCGGTATTGGCACATGCAAGAGAGTAACATTCAGATTGGTGTGTTACTGCCATTTTTGTGGCAGATTTTATTTGTAGAACTCGGAGACATGTAACATCACATGTAGGAGGACATAACCTCCTACATGTGACGTTACATTTCTGACACGCTGTTTCACCACCAACAGTATTTTTGGTGTCTTATGAATCCATGCGAGCTGGCCACTTGTTTATGAATGCCACAATAAGTTAACGCTGCTTTTCTCTCATTTATATCATCGTACATTGTAAAAATCTTTGGGTTTTGGGCTGTTGGTCAGACAAAACAAGCAATTTGAAGATGTTAAGATGGGCTCTGGGAACATGTGGTGGGCATTTTTCACTATTTTCCGTCATTTTATAAGCAAAATTATGAACACTACTAAAGATTATACTATATTCTGTCTGACGGTCTGGATTAGGAGGATTTTTCCAACCTTAAAGTTATGTACAGTAAGAGGTTAATACTTGATACTGACGATCATCATAATGATCTAATGTTTTCTATGAACTATGAACCTTAAGGCTATACAATATATTCCAAACCCACAAACAGGCCAATTACCAACCATTTCTCTAAATGGTTTGTACACTAATTGGCTTTATTTCTATCACATGTGATCACTGCTGCCAGAATCGGTACAAGCACCAAACCTCTTAATAGAGCCAATAAACAAAAACTTCCACGGGATTTATGGGTACACTTTGGCAATGCACAGCCTGTCAGCAGCAAACTGCCAGCGGTGGAATTGATTACACCGGTCAGTGATAGTATACACACGCACAACACCACTTTGCTTGTCACAGGCTCCAGATATACTACACATTTAAAGCCAAAAACAATACATTCAGCTAATGTGTTCATAATTATGGGAACCCCAGTGGGAGAAAAACAGCTTTTAGAGAGATCCATCTGTGATTTTGCATTGAGGATTGCTGATGTCTCTTCAAAGGCGTAGTATGTCTAATGAGGGCTCGCGCTTTGAAGTCTGTCCTCATGAAGCTTTTTTGCTTTGTTTGCTTTTGTTTGGAGTTTTAGAAAAGATGAATTGTTCGGCCATTAACATTAAAAAGAAATGAAGGGAAACCTTACCTCATTGCCGCATGATTGGATTTGATTGTTATGGTTTGGTAATTGTAATAAACCCTTTATTGTAAGGGTAATGGAGGACGGCAGCCCCCTACATACACACTGCCTGCCCATTGTACTTGTTATGCAACACAATAAGATGAAGCAACTTAAAGCAGATACATGACATGTCCTCTGTTTAGTACTTCTTCTGGGAAACGCTAGAGAAAAAATCTTTTATATATTGCACTATTTTATAATTGTTATTAGACAGAAATGAATACTTATTATTATTATTATTATTATTATTATTATTATTATTGAATTTGCACTACAGCACTCTCTCCTCTATTATACATTGTGTCTGTGAGCTAGCACAGGATGCGTTTTTCACTGGGTCTTTTCCCACAGCTGTGCCCAGGCTCTGTCATCATCTCCACTGACCTGAATCATTAGCTCAGTCAGGCCCTCACAGCGCTATCGGTAAATATTTCAATGCAAACTGATGCTGGGGAGGGGTAAATGGTCCTGTAACACAGTCATGTGAGGATGCTGACGCTGTCATCACTGATACGTGGTCATGGTTTCATATTTGACCCTTGTGGGTGTGCTGAAAATGGGCAGCAGTTATGGCCTTTTGAAAGTAGGGAGTGTAGATGAAAATCATTAGACACGAATAGTGGATTGTAATGGTGACAGGTCTATTAAATACATGTCAGCACTAAGTCTTGTTCTTCCATTTATAGTTGATATCACATTCTCGTTTTTTCATTGCATCAGTTCAGACAGGAAAATAAATCCTAGAATCTTAGAACTTCATCTCCGATCAATCCACAGTACTGATTTAATATTTTCCTACAGGGTTTTCGTGCAATCAGATTTTAGAGGTCAGCAATATGGATACAATCTTTTATCACAGTATTTGTGGGACAGGGATCTAAATCATGAAGTAACTGATTTGACAAATCAATCAAATTTAAGTACTTCATCACACTGATGCAAAAATCCTGTAAACCTTATGTATAAATTGCCAGTCCTCCTCATTGGTGTGGAATATTGCTTACAATGACTTGATCCAACTAGAAATATTAAGGCGGCACTCCACGGATTTTACACACATGAAGGTTAGTTCACTTCAACCCAACCGGTCGAGGCAGATGACCGCCCACCCAGAGCCTGGTTCTGCTTGTATATTTACAAAATCTGCTGATTCAATTTTGACCATCCTTCTTAATCTGTCTCTTGTACTGTCAGTCCCCGCAACCAACTATATGGTGGCGCAATACTACATCCCTGGAATACTCTTTTAAAGGGACCTTGGTGTAAATGGTAATTGATGGTTGTAAATAAATAACAGTTCAGCCAGATTATCTAGATCTTATTTGGAGGTAAAACTGAAAGCGAACGCACCTGAAATGTCAGTAATAATCCTTTTAATTGCACAGGAAAACTGTCTGCACACACAACTACGGCAAGAACAGTACAGTTGAACCAGGAAGTAGGTGTATAAACTGAAAGGGTCATAATTACACCGTTTCATTAGTTTTCTCTTCCAATGAAGTTTGGCTAATCTGGACGTGTGTCTAAAACTTGTGTGATTGTCTGACTGCATGTGTGTTTCTTGCCCCCTCAGACTTCTTTTTAGCGATGCTGTCATGTTCCCCAATCTCCGCAATTAAATTGGTGAGTACATGTTAATGTTACCGATAGGAATGAAGGCCAAAACGTCAAAAAAATGGACACAATTTGTGATAAATCAGTATTATCATTTAAGAGATGTATTTTTGCCTCGGAGAGCTCTAATCTATACAACTTTCCTACAATCCACATCAGGTGTCAGGGTGGAATAATTTGAGTATTAATGATGCTCCTGTCATTGTGCTGATGCTGAGACAGTGAATCACAAGTGGCAGGAACATAATAATCTACTCTACCTGCGGCTGCAGACAAGCATTTGATTGGAAAACAACATCTCTAACAGACAGACACATCATTAACGACACTCGTGTGGTTGATTTTTGTGTGAAACATTGGAATGGTGTCTGTTCTGCATCAAAGTATGTGGGTTAACTCTATTTGCATTTATGCACGTGAACATGTGTGGCATATATTTTCACTGTAAATGTAAATGCACACTGTGTTTAGATTTTCCTTCCTATGGCAAGAAATGAAAGCCAAATAAGTAGGAAATCTCTAATCCTGATTTGCATATCTTCCCTACCATGTTTGTATAAAAGCATGTCAGTGTGTGTTTGTGTGTGTGTATAGATGTGGGGGTTTCAGCTGCTTGGATGGCAGTGTGTAGTGGGCAGCAGGCTGTGAAATTTAATCTCAGTGTTAATTTCACAGGCTGGAATACTGGGGAGAAAAATTCCTGTTGCATCATTGAAGCACTGGGATTCCCCCTTTTTACCTTGGTTACCATGGTTACCACCAGCTTGCCAAAATACCATCAAAGCGATTCCACCATCTGCCTGTGCACTGATATTAGTTTTACTTGGCCTGACATACAGTATACAGTATTGTTAGGCAACTGGACCTACAGGACTGGTAACCTATTGCTTTAGTTTTCCTCTAGCGCCACCATGATTTTAACATTTCAAATGTCTTCACTATTGGAAGATATATATGAAAGAGCAGTCAACACTGATGATCAAAATATACCTTTAATGTTCATTGTTTCATGTTCATGTACATTGTTCTGTGAGGCACAGAATGAATGGTAGATGCCTTCTGCTATGTAGTAGTAGTAGTAGTAGTAGTAGTAGTACCACCACTTAGGAGTTAAGTGGATAAATCTCTATTTAGCAATTGAAAACTCCATAATTGTCACTGCAAAATCCATACTCACGAACACTTTTAAAGACAAATTTCAAGATCTTGAAAGTTTGTCTTTCAAATATTAGATATATAGATCTTTTTGCACATCCTTCATTGTAGACACACATTGTGTATTCTTCTCATATGAATTTTCCTGGAAAGGTCAGTGTGCCTCTGGGGGACTTTACTCTGGAATACATGATTTCTTGCTAAATGGCAGTTGGCACTGTTTGCCAGCACAATAAGTGTATTACCATCAACATGCATTTACTGACAATGTCAGTGGCTGAAACTAACACATTGGTCAGACTCTCTATATTCCAGTTAACATGTTATCCCTCCCACACTCTTAATAAATATGTTCTTCTAAATGACTGAATCATATTTTGTGTTCTTGTGCTGAGATACTGTACTTGGAGACTCCTACATCTCCAGGCACTCAGTGAATCAGTGACAACATCAAATTGTCAGATAAACAGGAGAAGTGAATCAGCAGCCGAGAAGACCGAAATTAAATAAGCATATGTCTGGTGTTGTTTATTGTGATAAACATTTTAATTGAGTTCTTGCTCCTCTCCATCCTGGTGATTCCTGCTGCAGCCTGCTACATTCCCAAATGAGCCGTTCTGCCATCTCTCACTGTGATTTGGCAGCGAGACGCACACAGCACCAGTCAGGAGTTACATTAGTCGGCCCATCTGCTCCTTACAAACTGTGGTTCGCACTTCAAAGATGTCTCTCGCGCCGGCTACTGCAGGGAGGTGTGAGCCCGATAATTTGCAGAAAAAATACAGCGGGGTGCTGTTTCTAAGACATATTCGAGAAAAAAGTTGAAGGAATCGCATTGTTTAACTTTTTCCTCCCCAGCTACATTGATGCTGTTTACTGTGTTGATCAAATGCTGATAACTAATGAATATTACCTGTTGAATCTGTATATGTAGAATATGTATTCTAATGTATTGCCCACTGTAAGACTTGCACTATCAATTTTAGAGCTGCAATCATTAGTCGTTTAATTGATTAGTAGATTGACTTAATTCAGCAACTATTTTAATAATTGATTCATTGTCAATTATTATTAGTTATTTATCCAGCAAAAAAAAAAACAAATGTTTGATTGTTCCAGCTTCTCAAATGTGAGAATCTGCTGCTTTTACAATATGGTAAATTGAATCTCTTTGGGTTTTAGACTATTGGTCAGACAAAACAGGACATCTGATGACATTACCCTGGGCTCTAGGAAATTATGATGGGTGTCTTTCACTGCGTATTAATCGATAATGACAATAATCTTAAGTTGCAGCCCTAATTATTTTGCACTGTATATGAGAGTCAGGTTTAATTCCTGAATATTTTGTCATGCACTTGGTGCTTAAAACTCATTGTTATTCATGTTTTGACTCTCATTCTGATTCTATTTTGGATAAAAAAACAACACTAAACTCAAGATGTGTCTGAAAGTGAATCCCAGAGGGCCTACAACCCTCCTGATTTCTTCGGCCCTATCTTTTCCTTCCCATCAACCTTTTGACAAAATATATGGCCAAGTACAGTCCACAATCAATTGAAGAGACTTTATTAGCATCCAAGCCCATGCCTGTGGTCTCTCTGCTACTGCAAACCAACTCCTCTCAGGTCAGACATAAAGCAATGGTCCAATGCTCAGGGGGGTCTTTCTGTTTAGCCCCACCAATCTATTACTGTGACAGCATGTCATGCAGGGGCCAGGGAGCGCGTTCTCCCCAGGGATCTCTAATCCAGCAGGCTGGATCTTTTCCCCAACATATGCCCTCCTCCTTGCCAATGACCTTCGCATTTCACTGCAGGGATGGCGTTTGGAATAGCAACGACACATGTCCCGTGTCACATGCTGTAATTCTTGATACTTGGATCACATCCCTGAGGATGGCGCTGCTCTTGCTCCCGACTGTACCTGAAATGCCAATTTGAACCCGCCATGAGTTGAGGACCCTGATAAAAATTCATATTTGATGCTGCCTGTAAAGGTCAGATGATGCTAATCAGAAGTATTTATTATTCAGTTATGGGATTTGTGTTTCAGTACAAACATTTCATTTTTTGTTATCTGTCCACATTTGCAAAGAAAAGTCTGTGTTGTCCGGCCTCTGCCTCTGTGTGTAAGTTTGTGTGTGTGTGTGTGTGTGCAAACATAATTATGCACTATGAGTATGCACCGGTACATGGCATGTGCTGTCTCTGCTTTGTGTGTTCGTTTTTTGAAGTGCAACCATAACATTAAAGCACAGAAGTTGATGAGATTCTGAGTTTAATTCCCTCGCTGTCCTCCATGTGTGTCACGCTTGTTTTATGCATCGCTGTGGCAGCAGCTGCTCGCACTTCCTTGGTGGTGAGACGGACTTACTGAAGCATACAGCATGTCAAATCCAAAATCTTAGCATAAACAAAACAAATATTGTGACCCATACACATAAAGCCACTGTTGTATCTTCTTTTACAACCATGTCTCCTAGAAATTACATTTAATTTGCAACAGAAAATACAATCTGACAGAAACATAATGGCATCTGAACTATGTTTTTACTCAACATAAAGAGGAAACCTTCTTAATTAACTTACTGGTGAAGTGGCAAGAGGTTTATTTAGAACATATCTGCAAAATGTTCACCGACAAAGTATTACATTTTTTTCCCTGCACTTTCTGCTTGTAGCAACAGCACGGTTAACGTTTTATTAGTCACACGTGGTTCTATGGATGGCAACGACAGTCTGTTGGTTGGTCCACCACTTCAGTCCAGACTGAAATATCTCAACAACTATGATATGATTTGATTTGAGATGGATTGATTTGATTTGCGATGGATTGCCATGAAAGTGGCTACAGATATTCGTGGTCCCTACAGGAAAGAATCTGATGACTTTGGTGATCCCCTGACTTTTCCGCAAGTCAAAGTTTTCACTTACTCAGTGAGATAGCTTGACATCTATGAGACGGACTGGCACAACATTTTGTACAGACAAGGTTCGTGGTTCCCAGACGATGAACCCTGATTACTTTGGTGATCCTCTGACTCTGACTCAGTGCCACCATGAGGTTGACATTTTTGGTTTTGAGTGAAATATCTTGACAACTATTGGATGTATTGCTGTAAAATTTGCTACAGATATTCAAGGTCCCTGGAGGATAAATTCAAATGACTTTGGTGATTCCTTAACCTTTCATCTAGCGCCATCATCAGGTCACAATTTCAATTTGTCCAATACTTTATGATCAAATACTTGCAAAACTAATGACATTCCCATCATCCTCTACTTTGTGTTTTATGCAATTTGGCAATGGTTAGAATGCTAACAGGCTAAATTAAGATGTTGAACGTGGTCAATATTACTTGCTAAACATCAGCATGTTAGCATTGTTACTGTTACATGCTATCATGCTGATGTTAGCATTTAGCTCATAGCATCGCTGTGCCTATGTACAGAGATGCTCAGCTGCTAGCGTGGCTTTAGACTCTTAGTCTTGTTATGGTTATGTTTAGGCACTCAAAACACTTGGTATAGGCATCGATAATGGTCATGGTTACATTTCGGAAAAGGTCAACACTGACTTGAAGCACTGGATGTGTTTACTCTAATGTTTAGCTGAAACCACAATCTTTTCCTAATGTTAACCAAAGTCCTAACCACACAGGACAAACCCCAGTCTTTGATTAAAAAAAAAGTCCTGTGCACTTACCATCCAACTGACAACCTCCTTATACGACTTGTGTTCAGTACAAAAGGTAGCACTTCTAAACTAAAACAAAAAATTGCCAGTACACATACAACACATACGTAATTTGGCAAAACAAGTTAGTAGTAAAATAAATGTAATTTGTAGGAGACAGGGTTGCCTTTTCATTATCCAGTAGATTGATTGGGCCATTAATTGCCTTGAGTTGATTGGATTGAATTTGTCAACCAGGTTTCGGTATTTTACAAGATATTGACTGAAAGTGAAATCAAGTTCCATTGCTCATTTAACCCCTCGCCTGGCTGCTTCAAATCGTGACAAGAAAAGTGTTGTTACATTATTTATGACCTTGGCCTTCCCCTTGACTCATGATAGCTGTGGCAGCGGACAATGTGAATGTGTTCTGCACTGGCAGGGATCACAGCCAATGCATGACTGATTGATAGGCGCTCGTCTCTCTCTCTGCCTTTATTGATCAGCCTGTGTGTGTGTGTGTGTGTGTGTGTGTGTGTGTGTGTGTGTGTGTGTGCCTGCGAGCCAGACTGAACAGACAGAAAAAAAGCCTTGTTCCTCATTACTCAAAGAGCAGTCCAAGCATTGTCACTTTTGATGGAAACCAGCCCTCTTTTCCCTGACACAATGTTGAAGAATGAAAAATGCAGTTAAGATCTTTTGGAAGGGATTATTATATCAAATGTCCTCGTCTCCCTCCAGACCAGACTCACAATGTCATTTGTAACGTCACTTAAAATTACAGCTTCTGCCAGAGTTAATAAGTCATTTTTTAACTTACCAGACTGATAAAAAGTCTATCTTTAGCTGCCTTCAGCTCCAGAGGTTTGGATACATAATAGACCTGTTTTATCCTCAGCAGTCAGTCAACAGAATGGGCTAGAAAATGATGAAGAAAATGGACTGAATGACCTTGTGGAATAAAAACTCTATTAAAGGATAATTCCAGTATTTTTTAAACCTGGGCCCTATTTTTAACCTATTTGGGGTCTAAATGACTACTGAATACAAAAAGTTTCCCTAGAGATAGACCTTTCTGAAGAGTAAGATCCTTTTTGTTAAACCAGAAACGCCGTCGTCTTCCTGCAACAACCCGCCTCTCGCGAGATTTCAGAGCGAGACTTCTGTTTCTGGTTAAACCAAAAGGATCTTACTGTTAAACAAACAGGTCTATCTCTGTAGAGATCCTTTCTGTAATATTGTCAGACACTTCGAATAACAATCTGAGCCTGTCGGTGGCAAAAACAAGCACTTTTAGTGGACGTACTTTGACGGGCGCAGTTGCCCACAAGGATCATTTAGACCTCTAAATATGTAAAAAATAGGGCCCAGGTTTTAAAATACTAAAATTACCCTTTAAGCATTCATGAATGCATGTGAGATTGAACATAAACGTGTACAACAAGGTGAGTATCCAGGGAAAATCTTTGGCTTGTGTTGACAAAAACAATAAATCACCTTTAGTGTAGTGACCACTCAAAAAATAGACTTGATATCAAGTCTGACACCTTTTGCTCTCGCATTGATGGTATCTGCATGGGAATCACATTGTAACAGGGGCGTTGTGGGGATTGCTGTCTCTCTTAAACCCACAGAGGCACACATGCATTCAGTCTCATAACAATGTAATCAGAAAAGCACTTTCACTGCATGTAGGAGACTCTGTCTGCTGCTCTATTCATCAATTATTATCGTCCCTGATCCTTGTATCATTCAAAGGTTCATCTAAGCAAAATCAAAACAGAATTTTCTCTGAATCTGGAATCAGACCCTGAGCTGATGCACTCAATCAGTCTGTGTTTACAGGCATGAATACTGCTTACATGGCCCAGAGGAATTTAAATGTTTATTTTCAGTTATTATGTTTAACTGGAGAGTGAATTGGATAAAAGAAAAAAGAGAAGCAGAGAGTGAACTGAAGTTATAGCCAAAGGCTGTTTGATAATGAGTGTTGTTATAAAACCAGTGTCTCTCCTGCCCAGGGTCTAAGCTTTATATCTGTCCCTTTTTTTTTGAGCTGATTCTTCTGTGTTTGATAAGTGGCCTTGCAATTCTCACACACACACACACACAAAAACAGCCTGGTTCCTTTTGATCCTGATATGTAACATGTTCATTCCTCAGCGGGAATGTGAAAAATAGTCTCTGGTTTACTTGCTCCTGCATGGAACCGGAAATTATGTAACTTCTTCAACTTAACTCCTTTTCTCTTTACAAAACACTTTATGTTTTGTTGCCATGGAGACAAAAACCCAGACAAAACTTCCGTTGCTTACTGAGATGCAACTACCGAGAGGTTGCTAATAGCAGCATGATTTTCTCGCTGCAGAGGACACATTTTTTTAATGTTCATCAGATTTATATGCAGGGATTGGATGAGCAGGTGTGGATGTATTGTGTTGACAGAGATGACCTAAAAATCACCAGACCAATAGAAAAGTAGTTAAGCAACATAAATCTATATATGTCCCTTGCACCACACAGTGCTCTATCAGTCATTTGAAACCAAATGGAGAAGACGATCAATGCCTGTATTGACAAGTCTTTCTTTAACCCCAAGATTAAACATTCCCAATATTTACTGTCATGCAGTGGTTCTCAAACTGGTTCCCAATCACCTGTATTGTTAATAATTGATTAAAATTAAATACACTTTTGCTGTGG
>VMKM01002589.1:0-64871 GCA_008360985.2 Macquaria ambigua
TTAAGGTGACATCTAATTAAGCTGTTGGACAGGAAGTCGATAAGATCTCACTACAGCTGTTCTTCAGAAAATTAAACCTGTTCAGTTCTGGGAGACTTCCATCACAACAACATTTCAGACATTAATGTTGGACAGTTGGAGCAGATTTAGGGGAGAATTCACAGGAAACAGCAGCATTTTAGTTCCATCACATGTTGAGTCAGCAGGTGAAGGTGAAGCAGACAGATCTACCTGGACGAGTTGATGATGTGACTCTGTTTGTTCTTCTTCGGGTGAAGCAGCACGATGACACACCTGAAACACACACACACACACACACACACACACACACACACACACACACACACACAGTCAGGTTCATTCAGATAAAACCACAGCAGGAGCTCAGCAGGGTTCAGCTTTAACTGTTCATCTTCATGTTTGTACTGAGACTGACACAGAAAGGCATGCTGGGAAAATATCAGACTTCAGTATCAGCTTTAAAATAAGCGTCTCCCGCAGTGACGGATGTTTCTGTTCACTTTCTTCTTCTGTGGTTTAAAGACAAACCCTCTGATTTGGTCATCACACCCGGCAGCGCCTCTCAACACCAATCTGTCACTCTGTTTTTTGGGGGCGTCGCACTTTCCACACAGATGAGTTGGAGGAGGCGGGGCTTACCCTGCAGGATAGGCAATGAGCCCAGAGTTGGGGTCAGAGGTCAAACCGCTGCCGCTGGCTGTGCTGATACCCAAAACTTTCTCCAGACTCACCTGAAACAACACACACACCAAACTGCATTCAAAAATCTCACAATCTAACAAAATGTGCCTTACTCAGCAGAACTGACAGGTTTTTAAATGATCAGCCAACTTTATATCTAAAAAACTATTTTCAGTGTCAACGTTCAGTCGATCATTTTGTTAGAGGAAGAGAGAAACGCTCCAGATTAAAGCTGCATTTACACCAGTTCTTCATTTAGAGACTGAAGCTTCAGAAAAACTTCATCATGTGACAGTTAAACTTTCTGCTGTATTACAACTGCGACTCTCAGCTGCCTCACACACTGTTTTCAGGCCACTTCGCTCATTAACCCTTAAATACAACCTCAGGTCTTCAGAGACCCAAAACCATATTAAACTCTCACTGCTTCTTTCATTTTATTCATGTGTACTCCCTTCTGGAGCTGCAACAATTAGTTTAATAATTGATTAGTCAATCGACAGAGAATTAATCTGCAACTATTTTGATAATCGATTAATAGTTTCAGATAACTTTAGATGAAAAAAAGCCAAATATTTTCTGGTTCCGCTTCTTATATGACAGTAAACTGAATATCTTTGGGTTTTGGACTGTTGGTCAGCAAAAGAAACACATTCAAGACATCACTGTGGGCTTGGAGAAATTGCAAATAGGATTTTTCTCTTTTTTTCTTTTAACATTTCAAAGACTAAACGATTTACAGAGACAACAATAATAATTAACCCTCGTTAGTATAATTATAATAAATGACTACATTTTAACAGTTGTCTGGTGTCAAAATGATAGAAAACATTGTTGACAATGATTGTTTTCCTGTTTAAAGTTTACTGGGTCTGGAGAGACTCGACCTATGTAAAAGAATTAGGGCTGCAACTAACGATTATTTTCATTCTTATTTGTCTTCCATCTTGTTTCCCAGGGGGCTGATTTTGGGGTGAACTGCCCGCCCATGGTGCATCGCGTACCCCCTCTCTGCTACAGGACTGCAAGGAGGTCCTCAGACACAAACATACAACCTTAAAGCGCTACAGGTGGTCAGTGAACAGGTCTGTAGTCGTGTTTAGTTTATTGCTTTTATATTGTCTGTATTTGACGTCTGTTGCTGTCGTCTTTGGTTGTAAAACACTGTGTGCCGTCTGATCTAAAATGTGTTATTTAAATAAACTTTTACTGTCAGTAGTTCAGCCTGAAGTGTCACAGAAAGAGACGGCCACAGGTTTCAGTGTAACACCGGTGGCCTGCTGGTTTTCTGTTTGTCCAAACATTAGCTTGTTGCTGTGAAAAGTTAGCTTCACGACTGCGACGTCTCAGTGATTATTATATTATAATATACTTATCGTTTATTTAGAGCTCAAAGCATTCAAAGTTTAAACTGCTGAGTTTTAGTATGTTATGTATAGTTTCACATGTTAGCAGTTCGATCACAGTTCGTCGTTAAACTTGTTGAAAACTTTGACTTCAGTTCTTCAGTAAAACTCTGAAACAGCAGCCGAGCTAACGGGACTGTGATGCTAACAGTTAGCTCTGTTAGCATCGTATCAGACTGTACCCGGCTGCTGCTGGAGGTCTTTTTATGCTGGCTGTGTCGGCTCTTCCTCCCCGCTGGTTGTCTCCTCTTCGCGGTGTTGACTGAGCCGCAGTCCGCTCCCTCTGCCATGACAACCGCCTCACTTTAACTTTAAAAGTTATCCAGAAAGATTAAACTGCACGGCTACAAACCGAGCCGTAACACCGGAGATAATAACCGTATAAACCCCGCGGTGCTGGTCCATAAAAGCCCGCTGACATGAACCAGGAGCAGGTCAGTTTATCAAAACTCTCCGCTGACAATAACGATGGAGGACTAGCTTAGCTTCATGCTAAAGGAAACCTGACACTTCTCTCTGCGGCGGCACTCTGGTTCAAACTGAGCTCCGCCCATTTTCTTCTTCTTCTTCTTCTTCGAGGTTTAACGGCAGTTTGAGTCCTTAGTTTTGCTTTACTGCCATCTTCTGGAGTTAGTGAACTACAGTGTCCGGTTTGTCAGATTTCCCCATGGATGTATTATAAAACTGGATTTTCCCCATCAGTCCTCTGAGAATATTTCTGTACGTTTACTTAAGTAGGATTCTGAATGCAGGATTTTTCTTGTAAAAATATTTACATGTAAAAGTCTTTTACTAGTAAAGGATCTGAATACTTGTGTACAAAGGATGATACACAACCAGCTGAACGTTTGATGATTGTAACGCATCAACAGTTGATCCAGCCAATCAGAATCCAGAATTCTTAGTAGCCAGGTATAACATTTATTAACTGACTGAAAACAGACTTTATACATTTCACAAACAGTTGTGAATTCTTTATTATTAGTAAGAAACAGTCATTAATCTGAGCCAGTATATTCTGTAAAAGAGTGCTATTAGCACGATGACTCAACTTTCACTGCAGGATGAATGAAGTTTGACCATTTCTTGCCTCCATAACAACATTAGTTTCTTTAATACTGGGAACGCAGCTGTTTCAAAAGAAAAGTTAGTGAACACAACTTTCCAGCCAAGTTTCTGTTTAATAAAGATTTAGTTTCTCCAGTAACTTCTGAAATATGATCAGTTTATTTAAAACATTACTGATGCCAGTAAACCAACAGCAGCATCAGAAACATGTAATAACTTAACATGACTTCTTGTTTCTAATACGGGGAACACCCTCTTTGTATACATCTGGATTGAGCCTTTCTGTTTCTAAAGTTTTATTATTCCACTTTAAACCAGCTGGCGCTTGTTGGAAACTAATTCATCTTAACTCTGCAAATAAAACTTGATTCCAGTTTGTCTTATTATGAAATACAGTCCTCCTTCCTCAGTGTCGGGGCCGGAGTCCATCTTTGATTTGTGCTCAGACTTTCTTAAATACGTTATTAATAATGAGCACAGCTGCATGTGTTCACTTGTTGATTCAGGTACTTGTAGGCGTCACTATGGATGCATTAAAGGAGGCCCAGATTTTTGTGCTGTGCTTTAAAAACAGGACACAGCTGGTTCATCAGTCCGACTTTCTGTAGAAAGATGAAATCAGATGCAGATTTTTGTCCTTAAACTTGTGTTGTCTTTTGTCCACCTTCACTGAAACGTTCAGGTGAGAAAAAGTGAAGTGATTTCATAAAGAAAAGCAGAATCAGCCATTAAAATGATTGTTACTCAAAAGAAAACTGGAGGCACTTTAATAAAACTCTGACAAAATGTTACAGAATACATTTGCAGAGACGGTTCAGAGTTTAGTCTCAGATCATCAAAGCTCTCATCTTTCATTTGTTTCAGTCTGACGGTGTTCAAATGTCCCACGCTCTGATCACACCTCAAACGCCCCTCAGTCTTGTCCTTTCTTTCTCTTCTTCTTGCTCTTCTTCTTCTGCAGCTCTTCTTCCTCCTCCTCTGTTGTTTTTCTCTTCTGCCTCTCCTCCACCCGCTCCATGGTGTCCCACACCTCGTCATCGCCTCCCTCCTCTTCCTCCTTCACCTCCTGAGACCCCCCCTCCCCTGTCGTCCCCCCTCCGTCCTCCAGGTCTCTGCTGCTGAGCAGGAGACAGTTGAGGCGGGACTTGAGGTAGACTTTGTGCTGCAGTCTGCGATCCTCCAGGTTGTGGATGCGGAGGAAGCGGTCCAGACCGCAGGATGCCACCATGGGCTGGGAGGGGTGACACTGCAGCGCCCGCACGCCCCCCGCCAGCCCCTTCAGACAGCCGCAGACCAGACCTTTCCTCAGGTCCAGCAAGGCAATCTGGCCGTGGGTGTTTCCCACCACCACCGTGTTACCGCCGGCAGGCAGAGACAGAGCGGTGAGCGGGTGCTCGCCGTACTCGACCTCCAGGACGGGACGCCGCTGAGGGGAGGAGGGGTCGAACACGTGGACCTGACGGAGGAGACGACAACGTTAAAGCTGCAGGAAGTTTTTAACCACTAGAGGGCAAAAAAACTCGACACATCATACTGAGATTT
Organism: Macquaria ambigua; assembly: GCA_008360985.2. NCBI lineage: Eukaryota > Metazoa > Chordata > Actinopteri > Centrarchiformes > Percichthyidae > Macquaria > Macquaria ambigua. Next base: position 4,719 of record VMKM01002589.1, read on the forward strand.
ATTTCTCTGGAGACGGCGTGCTGCATTCAATGACCCCTGTGCACTGTTGCTGATACTCAGTGGTGGAAGAAGTATTCAGACACTGTACAAATACTCCACTACAAGTAAAAGTACAAAAATATTGCCACTAAAATACTTGAAGTATCAGAAGTACTTGTTCTGCAGAATGGACCCTATAAGAGTAATATGTTTATAATGTTGTATCAGAATTATTGATTCATTAACATGTAAGCAGTCATTTCCTGTTGGAGCTGCTCAAGGTGGAGTTCATTTGAACAGCTTTGTATAATGTTATAAAATGCATCACTTTTAATTAACTGATGGCAGGTTTAATGTGTAAAATCTTAATCTGAAGTTGTCAGATAAATGTAGTAAAAAGCATAAAGTTGCATAAAATTGAAAAACCAATAAATTGTACTCGTTTACATACTTTTCTTTGGGTTTCTAAACCGATTCGACCCTTTTGTTGACCTTTTGTTTTCAGAATGTCCCTTTAATATTGATGTTTTGGATGTACACCGAATTGGAGAATACATTTTAAAGACCATAATTCAAGGTATGAAAACATTTTCGACAAGTTGCAAATTTTCCCACAGCTTAGTAAACTTTAAAATGAACCGTTTTTGAATGGATTTTGGCATACAAGACCGTGAGATCTATGTTAAAAAGCAGATTTTTCACCACAGTGCGAACACACCTGATGGTAACCTGTGCACGTGACCACTTTGTCCGAGTCCGGAATGAAGGCCATGTCTCTGACCCACTGCGGCCGCCGCAGATCCAGCCAGTCGTCCCGCAGGTTTTTTGCAGTGAACAGGGGATTCTCGGGTCTCTCCAGGTCCCAGATCTTCAGCCCGTTCTCTTTCCCGCCGGTTGCGACTTTATGTCGGTGTACCGGGTTCTGCCGCATCCTACACACGTTCTTCCCCGCGTTCAGCTCCTTAACGGGCTCGCTGCTGTTCTCCTTCCACACCCGCAGCGTCCCGCACTCCACGCAGGTGACCAGCGCGGAGTCGCTCAGCGCAGCTAGCCCGGTGAAGCAGCCCTCGGCGGGGTCTCCGCAGCGCCGGGTCTCGGTGAAGGCCCCCTTCTCGGTGCTGAAGGTCTTCACGGTTCCGTCCACGGAGCCGACCAGCAGCTCGCTCTCCGCCGGGTCTCCCCAGCACAGCGCGCGGATCTCCTGGTCGCGGCTCAGGTGGCTCGTGTTGCAGAAGTTGAAAGCCTGTTTCCGGGACAGACTAACCCCCTTCAGGATGCCGGTCTCCGAGCCCAGCCACACGGAGCACAGCCGGCTCGTGTCCCCCATCACACCGGGTTTAAATTGACCGAAAACTGGACACAAAACGGGATTCCAGCGGCTCCGGGTCCTGGTTCAGACAACACGCGTCTTCCTCTGTAGACTTCTGTCGCGCGTTTAAGACGTCACTCTGAATTCGGAGTGTTTTGTTTTTTAAAGTAACTTTATTGACCACGGCAAAAACAGTGAGTGTGTGTGTGTGTGTGTGTGTGTGTGTGTGTGGTAGCACCACCGTAACAAACAGTAATAATAAAAGTACATAAATAATTACTAAAAATAATTTATGTATTTATGAAATGGTACAAACTCTCTAAACATGCAGATATAAAGTTTTCAGGTGATTATTGTGTAAAAGTTAAAGACTCAAACCCAACGACCCCCCCCCCTTCAGGTTGTTATGGTTTGATAGTTTGTCTGCTAGTCAATGTATTGTATCATAATCAAATCAATTACACTACAGTATAATTTTAGTATTTATACCACCACACTGCCCTCCAGTGGCCACAGAGTGTAACTACACCACTGTTTCTGTGTAATTACGCACTGTCACCACTGAACTGCAGTGAACAGACAGGATTAGAAACAATGTAATGACAATCAGCTTGAGTGCAAAGGCAGACAGAACAGCTTATTAATAGTTCTGGTGAATAGACAGTGGTGTAGTTACAAACTGTGACCACTGGAGGGCCACATGGACACACGATTATAAAAGCTCTTAAGTGCCTTTACACTTTGTACAGTCGGTTAGTCATGATAGCGTTTATAATCATGTATCCACTGCCCTCCTGTGGTCACAGTGTGTAACTACAAAGACACAGTCGTGTAGTTACACACTGTGACCACCAGAGGGAAGTGTAGACGCATGATAATAGTTGCACTCATGACAATCAATTGCACTAAGTGTAAAGACAGAAACAACAGTATACGAACGCTTCCGGTGAACACTTTCAAAATAAAACATTAAAAATTAAACAAGTTTACAACGGCGTAATTACACAGTGTGACCACCAGAGGGCAGTTTTCCACACGTTATTTTAAAAGTTTAAAGGTAGACACAACAGCATACAAACACTTATGATGAACACTTTCACATAAAAGTTAAATTTTTGATTGTAAGTTCTCTTTTACACAGACAATTACAGAAGAACATCAGTGTGTACATTCATGTGACCTATTAATGCAACTAAACAAGATGTGGAATTAGAACATTTGGATTTATTTGATACTTTTTATGAATAATTAACTACAAAGTAAACATCTACATTTGTGTGACCGTGACAGACAAACCAAAAATCACATTTTATTATTGTTGTTAATTGTTATGTTCGTGCTGATGATAAAGTTTAATTTAAAAAAAACTTGCTGGTACGTCATTGCGAGGCGACCGCACATTTGCACATGCGTATATGACGGGAGTTACACCATTTTGGATCTCGGGGCTACAGTAGCTAGCTGTTGCTGTTAGCTTTCACAACGCATCGGTACATTGCTCGGGTTTATTTTCCCGCTGTGATATTAAAGTTGAGTCAACAGAAAGCGGTCCCGTGTCAGGATCTGAATCCGGATCTTTCTTCGTCTGAGAAATGGACGGAGAAGAGGACGACTTCATGTCCGGGAGCCACTCCGGTAAAACACTGTTGTTCTGCTTTGTTTCCCATTTAACTAACAAGCTAACTAGTATCTAACGCTAACTGCTAACTTTACTCATCAGCGGGTCGTAGGTTAAGCTTCAGTCGGTAAACATGGTCACTGAAGGTTGTTTAGCCTCTTAACTGCACGATGATTGTAACAGAAGTCTGGTTGTTGGGCTCCGCAGCAGTGTTGGTTAACAACAACCAGAAAATGTTTCCCATTTTGGCTTCATGGACGGCGGGCAGACAGCGCTACAGCCCTGGTTCTCCGTCATATTTCGCTTCAAAAGCATTTATTAGATGATGCTGATTTTATTTCATAACTGTGGCAGAAACAGGAGCTCCAGTCCGACTTGAATCCGTCAGTAAGTCGCCTCCTGTCGGTTAGCTCCATGCGAATATAAAGCTCCTCTCTGATTTAATGATGTTGGGTAAAAATAGGTTATGAAACTATAGAACTTTTGGATGAATGCCGAATTTAAAAGCAGACCTACAGATTGTAGCTCTTTATGTTTAATAGTTATTTTTAATTTTACTACGATGTGTTATTTACTCGTGAACCTTAAATTGCACGATTTTTGCACGGAGTTTGGCGTGCAGACTGTAAAAGAGCCTATAATCTTTCAGTTTTTAAAGTGAGTTACATACCTGTGCAGGAGAGCACACCTCTCGGTAAATGGATGATAATGACGGTATTCCAGCCTGAATTGACCTCCTGTTTGTTGTTGCTTTGTCTCTGCTAGTGTTTGCAGGCTGAATGATGGAGGTAGTCCAGGTTAGGGCCTGGAGTAAGAGATAAGGAAAATAAAACCATGACAATAACCAGGGACGTTCTGTCCAAACCTAATTGTCATTAAAAACGCTCAGGGCTCACTGTCAAATTAAGGCAATAGTGCAGCTGAAATTCAAACCAGCCCAGCTGTTGCAGAAACAGGCTGCCAGGTCAGAATAGTTACTCGACACTTTTTGCAGCTCTTCCACCAGAAACCCACACGTCTCCGTCTCCTGGCGCTCTGCAGGTGTTTGTGTAATAACATTAAGATGCTGAAGTGTGTTCCTGACCTGTTGTGTGTTGTGCAGATGATGGCGGCGGCACTCCAGTTCAGGACGAACACCAGGCGTCAGACGGCGAGGAGGTGAGGAGCGACAGACATCCATCTGAGGTCAGACTGAAGACGAGAGAGAAGGAAGAAAAGTTTATTTCTTTATTTCTTGAGAACAAGTCTTTGCTTTGTTCCTGTGAAATACTGGAGAGTTTTCCATCTTCAGCTCTCTTAAATCGAAGAAAACATCTTTAGTTGACAGCTTGTAGACACGCAGCCTGTGGGGAGGGGCCATGAGCACGCTGTGCTTTAAAGGTCACAGGTCAAAATATAGATTTAGATGTTTGTAGTTTCATATTCAAATAAGTAAAATCCTGATATCTGCTGGGACTCAACATCCAGGCGTCTCACTGACCCCCCTCTGTTTGTCTCAACAGGACGAGGGCAGCAACGATGAAGATGCCCCCCACAGCATGGAAACCGGCGGGGTAGCCAGCGGCTCCGACAACGAGGATCACCGAGGGGGCGACAGCGACTCGGAGGGCGAGGCCCCCGGGGTCCGCAATGAAGACGACAAGAGCAACTCGGAGACGGAGGCTCCTCGGCCTGCTGACAGTGACGACGACTCTCCGGTGAAACGCCGGATGAGCGGATCAGACGAGGAGGAGGAGTCGCCCGTCAAACACAGAGCTTCAGATAACGAGGAGGGGGGAGGAGCGTCTCCCACCAAACGCAGGGGGAGCAGCTCAGACATGGAGGAGGGGCCCAAAGCGGCCGCAGACAGTGACTCGGAGAACGAGGACGCCAAACCTGCGGCGTCCCCCGACCGGCGGTCCAACGCAGACAGTGACTCTGACACAGAAACGCCTGCCAGACGCAAGGCGGCACAGATAGACTCTGACGAGGAGGAGCAGGGAAAACAGCAGGAGGAGGAAGAGGGAGGAGGGAAGTGGAAGGCTGTGATGCAGTCTGACAGTGAGGAGGAGGAGGAGCAGGGAAGAAGGAGGAAGGCTGCAGCAGGAAGTGATGGAGAGCAGCAGGAGAAGGAGCAGAGAGATGACAGTGACGAGGAGGACGAGAAGCCAGGTACTGACCTCAGAGCAGCTCTGACCTCTGACCTCAGAGCAGCTCAGGGACATAAAAATTCAGTCCAACCTGTGATGATGTGACCTGTAGTGAAACCTTCCTTCATTCCTCTGTGGCTCTCTGCTCTTCTGTGTGTGTTTGCAGTGAAGAGGAAGAAGGCCATCCTGTCAGACAGTGAAGATGAGGAGGAGGAGAAGGCCAACAAACCAGGTAAGATGGCCGCTGTGCATCATCATCATCATCATCATCATCACTGACTCTGTGTATTATGGGCAAGTTATTCAGAAACTCTGCAGGTTGCAGAAAGCTGCTGCTGTGACATCACTGATTGGGGCGGGGCTACACTGAGAGACAAAGTAAACAAACTTGTAGCTTCATGTGATGACAGACGGACAGATGGACAGACAGTGTGATGTTGGTGGTGCTGAAGAGGAAGAACCACAGTGACATCGGCAGCAACGTTTACTGTTTAATGAGCTGCAGCTAACTAGCTAAGTAGCCAGCAGACCGACGTTAGCGGTGGATGTTTGTTGGTGACTCGTTCAACAAGCTGCAGGACGAGACGAGTTCATGTCTGTAAGTCAGAGAAGAAGGAGACTTTGGGGGCCCCGGTGGCTCACCTGGAGCTGCCATTGGAGCTGAGTCCCGGCGCTGCTCCACCTGTCAGTCTCACGTCTTGTTGTTTCTCCTCAGCAGTGAAGAGGAGTCGGGCGGTGTCCGACGACGAGAACTCGGACAGCGACGGCGGATCGGGCGGTCCCGATAAGAGCATGGCAGCCAAACTGAGAGAGCTGGGCTCGGACAGCGGCAGCGAGGAGGATGAGAGCTCCAAGGCCGCGACGGGGAAGAAGGATGAGAAGGCGCTGTTCGGCAGCGACAGCGACTCTGGAGACGGTGACGAGGAGGAGTGAGTACCGGACCCCTCTACCAGTCTGAATCCTGATCTGCCAGCCTGTCACTGACTCGTGCTGTGCAGCCAAACGCTGCTCAGACCCTCAGAAGTTTAGTTTCACTTCCAGTGGAGATCCCAACGTTTAATTAGTAATCGAGTAGTCGATTGACAGAAAAATAATCGAAACTATTTTGATAATCAAGTCATTTTTAAGCAGAAACTTCAAAAACACTTTGGAAAACTCTGGGAACTTTTAGTTTTGACTATTTTCAGACATTTTATCGACCAATCAATGAATCTAGTAAACAGGCAGCAGATGAATCAATACAGAAACGAGTTGTCGAAGCCCTGTCGTTCACCAGATATTAAAAACACAGAAGTCTTTAGTTGATGGACAGAAAGGACAACTCGATGCAAGCGACAAACACAGAAACACACAACAGATCATCACATGAAACCAACCTGAAGATATTTGATGTGAAGATTAAAATAATTAAGAGTTAATGGCAGCGGCGGCCGATCATTAGCTCCTCGACATTTATCAAACAGGGAAAGTGAAGTCTCGCTGGTGTAAGAGTCGGAGTCAGAAGATGCTGGTGTGACCTTTGACCTCTGTGTCTTCCAGGAAAATGATCGCAGACATCTTTGGAGAGTCTGGAGACGAAGAGGAGGAGGAGTTCACGGTGAGTACGGCTGCAGAAACCTCCTGCAGACTCCACACGCTCCAGACTTCAGCAAGGTCGAGTGACAAAGCGTCTCTCTCTCCACCTGCAGGGCTTCAACCAGGAGGACCTGGACGGGGACAAGAAGGAGTCCAAGGAGAAGCAGCAGCAGGCGGAGGAGGAGTCCGACTCTGATGAAGGAGTCGACCGCAGCGGCCAAGAGTGAGCAGCAGCGTCAGTCTGTTTATGGACCAACAGCAGGGGGTTTAATAAAGACTCAGAGACTGTCGGGTCCTGGAGCCAAAGCTCTGAGCTCAGCTGTTCAGAAAGCTACAAGAATTAGTCCGATTGTAAGATAACTAGTTGATGAGGTTCAACAGTCACAGGTCTGTAAGACAGCAGCTGTGTTCAGTTCAGCAGCTCCTGGGTTCTCTGTGTCAAGATCAGAACCAGGTTTCAGGAGACCTGTCTAATCTGCAGCTCCACATCAAACAGGCTCCATGTTATTGGACGTAATGATCAGCTGAAGTTCTGTCACGGGAACAATAAGAACATTTTAACTTGATCATTTATTGCTGAGTTAATATATTGTGTCATTGACATGTCATCATCCCGAGATAAGACCACGAAAATGTGCGAGTAGAAAATCTAGTTTTCACCCAACGTACTTTAACTCCACGTGTTCAGATTTGTCTAAGTTTAAGTTGTGTGTGTGTGTGTGTGTGTGTGTGTGTGTGTGTGTGTGTGTGTGTGTGTAGCACCAGCTTCATGTCAGACTTTGACATCATGCTCGCTCGGAGGAAAGCCATGAACAGCAAGAAGAGGCGGCACCGCGACGGAGGGACGTTCATCAGCGACGCCGACGACGTGGTCAGCGCCATGATCACCAAGATGAACGAGGCCGCAGAGGTTGGCCTGTCAAAATAAAAGCCTCAGTGAACGCTGTCGGTGCGTCCCTGTGCGCTGTGATACTGACGCTGTGTTTGTTCAACAGGAGGACCGAACTCTGAACAGTCAGAAGAAACCAGCGCTGAAAAAACTCACTCTGCTGCCGCAGGTCGTCATGCACCTGAAGAAGTAAGAACTCTCTAACATCTCACACCTCCGTTTAATATTGGAAGCCTTTACATTTATTTTATATTATTTTAATTATCTATTAATCTGCCAGTTATATCCTCGATGAATCGTTTGGTCAATAAAACTGTTAAAGATGCCGTCACACGTCGTCGCACGCCTCAACCAACAGTCCAAACCCAAATATTCAATTTACTGTGACGAGAACAGAAGCTGGAGACGTCTAATATTTGGTATTTTGGCTTGAAAATGACTTAAAGAATTAATCAAATATCAAAATAGATGCCAAGTCATTTTCTTTTGATTTCAACGAATCGCTTTCAACGTGTTAAAATTAAATCCATTATTATGAATCACTGAAAGAACAAGGTGAAGATTTCTTTTTTGCCCTTGTGGCGTTCAGATTGAAATTAAATTAAATACAGTAAATATTAGAAACGTTTCAGCACTTAAAAAATGTCTTCTCATGGAAACTGGACTCTGGTAGAAGAAAATCAGAAATCGAGGGGAAAAGCCGTCACACTTTCCTGAAGCCCAAATTTATTTCTTCACATTGTTTTAGTTTTCGTGTACGACCAGCCGCCCAAAACCCCGAGAGACTCAGTTTATTATAATAAAGACAAATTCTCATTTGAAACGTTTTGGTATTTTCATGTTAAAGAAATGACGAAAACTATTAATCCAATATCAAAATAGTTGCAATTTTCAGCTGATTGATCAGCTGATTGGTTGACTGGTTTCAGTTCTAGTCGGGACAAAACTAAAGAGTCACAAAGTAAATCTGATGAGTCATGAGATGATTAACAAGACAGAAAATACAAATTTCAGGGTTTTTTTTTTCAGACTTTCCTGTAATCGATGTTTTTTTCTTAATTTCTGGGGGTTTTCCTGTCAGAACTCTGAAAAGTTTTCAGATCAAACAATCTGAGAAGAAATCATCAAATAAAATCTATATTTTTCAAAATGTTCAGTTTTACAATGACTAAATATTCCTCGTGTTGACAGAAAATAGAAACAGCCAACAGGCTGTCTCATGTAACGTGACGTTCGTATAATGAACCTGCAGCTCTGGTTTGAGGTGTTGTGGTGGCGTTTGTCCCTCAGACAGGACTTGAAGGAGACGTTTATCGACAGCGGTGTGATGTCGGCCATCAAAGAGTGGATCAGTCCTCTTCCAGACAAATCTCTGCCGGCTCTCAGAATCAGAGAGGAGCTTCTCAGGATCCTACAGGAAGTGAGTAGACGTTCCGTAACGTCCCGGCTTCAGTGTCTTAAAGACCGGACTCACGGTGTGTTTCCTCCCTGCAGCTGCCCAGCGTGAGTCAGGAGACCCTGAAGCACAGTGGGATCGGACGCTCCGTCATGTTCCTGTACAAACACCCCAAAGAGTCTCGATCCAACAAAGACCTGGCTCTCAAGCTCATCAGTAAGGACCTCTCTCTGAAAGTCATGGTGTCCTGTTGTGTTGTGAAGTGTTATCTAAGAGTATTGATCTGTCGTCTGTCCAGATGAGTGGTCGCGGCCCATCTTCGGCTTGACGTCCAACTACAAGGGGATGACGAGAGAGGAGCGTCAGCAGAGAGATCTGGACCAGCAGATGCCTCAGAGACGACGACTAAGGTACTGACGTAACCTAAAACCTCATCTTGACATCATGACGCAGCCTTCACCTCGTCCTCATCACACTGTGAGGTGAACATACAGTTCCCAGAACATGAAACACATCAACAGGGTCTTTTTTAAAGGTTAAAGTAGTTCCCGGGTCAGCTCCTGAAGTGGACTCTATGGGCAAACGCTCATCATCAACAAATAAAACAAATATCTGCATCAAAAGACCAAGAACACCCAGACACTTCTGTCTTCATCCCAAGTAATCTCTTACTCTACATGGACACGCTAACGTCTTCCTGCTCTGACACCTTTTCCCTTTTTATTGTCTTCAGTTCTTCATGTCATCTCTCTCATCACATGTTGTTTCCTTCCAGCCTTTCCTCTCCTCCTCCTCCTCCTCCTCCTGTCGTTTCTTTTAAGTTCTACCTTCACTTTTCTTCTTTCATTCCTCCTCATCCGTCCATTTCATCTCTCCCCCTCCTCCCCCAGTCAGCCTCAGAAGGTGGAGAGGGCGGAGGAACCCGACGTCTTCTCTCCACCAATCAGGTTCAGTGACAGAATTGCATGGTTGCACTGCAAGTCCCGCCTCTAGACTGAGGGCTGATGAAGGGTTGAACCTCCTGGTAGCAGCAGCTGATGTGAAGTGACCCCCCCCCCCCAACATGACTACGCTGTCACGTAATTTGCCTGCTGGCACAGAAGTCCCAGTTCCTCGTTAAAGTCCGTTTACCTCGATGATTTGTTCTAAGTGTTTTCTCCTCGTTGAGTCGGCGCTCACTGACCTGACGCTGCACAGGGTTCGTTACACAGAACCGTCTGAGTCGTCGTCCTCGGAAACTGTTTGAAAAAGGGCAGGCACGTTCAAAAAACACTGGGCAGGTGATTGGATGAATCTGTCTCTCATGGGCTAACTTCAACCAATCAGATAGGAGAGCCAAAGCCAGTAGCAAGAAGAGCCTTCAGTGGCGTTCTTTGCTCTCCAGTTCTGATAGAACTGATGCTACAGCAGCAGCTACGCTAACCTCTTTAGGAGCCGCCATTACACCTAAACCACGCCTGTAGCTGCCAGTAGTTCTTCACAGGACGCTGATTGGTCCAAACCACTGTGGTTCGGCCACAAGTGCATAACTTGAAGTCTGGCAAGATGGATTCTCGCATGATCTCTCGAATCCAGCTGCCTCACAAGGTTAGGAGCTAACAGCTCTAACAGTTTGAGTCTGCATGTGTAAGGGGGGTAGGAGAGAGAGGATCTGTGTAAACATGACTGAAGATAATGAGACATCAGCGAGTCAAGTCTTCAGACAGTTCCCTCTTTGTTTCCCTGCTGAGGACGATCGTCCAGAGGTGGTGACACGAGGAGGGAACCAGCTGAGGTGTCGGGTGTTCTCTGACCTGCTGACTAACTGCTGTGAGGTGGAGAATGCTAATAATAGCATGGAGACTCAGCTGGTGGTGTTTCTGCTCAGAGTGTGGACCAACTGCTGAATTCAAACTCATCAGACGCAACATCTCAGACCGTTTCCCGCCCTGCTGACTGTTCACTCACTCACTGTTAATTCTTCATGATATAAACAAAGTGTCGCTCTCTCCCTTCCCTGTCTGTCTGTAGTTCGGGTGGTCAGACGCCTCGGAGAGATCTGGAGAAACAGCTGACCGGGGAGGAAAAGTAAGTTGAACCTCAGATTTATGGATCCTGGATCCAGGAAGTTTTCATGTCTTTAAGTCACACAGAGTGCACTGCCTATAATCACATGGAAGTTCATCTTTGTTATAACTGAGAACCACCTCCTCCTGCAGAGCTCTGCGACCCGGTGACCCCGGGTTCTGTGCCAGGGCTCGGGTGCCGATGCCCTCCAACAAAGACTATGTCGTACGACCCAAGTGGAACGTAGAGATGGAGTCCAGCAGGGTGAGTACAGGGAGGGAGTCGAAGAGTCTGGCGAGGCAAAATCTGCATCTCAGTCACCTGCAGAGGGGGAAGTCAGGTGTGTCGGAGTTGAAAGGATGATGTCAGCCTTTAATATTCCTTCATGTGGAGTTTATTATGAAGGGAGAGGAGCAGGCTTGTGACCGGGCTGACCACCGCTGAGGTGTGGAAAGAAACGTGCAAATACTTCTCTGGTTGAAAAAATGTTACAAAAATAAACAGATAAATTATAAAGATTTATTTTAGAACTATCCAATTATTTTTGTCAACATGTAAAAAACATAATTAAATTCCACCTAAACGCGCTGAGAGGCGGTAAAGAGCTGTTTGTTAGTTTTAACAGTTTTAGTTTTAGTTATTTATTTAATACACATTTTAGAGTTGGTGTATAAAAGGTATTTGTGTAATGGTACTGTTACACCACAGGGTGGCAGCGTGCAGCTTCCTGTGAGGAGAAGTTTATGAGAGAATCTGCTTAAACAGCTGATGGTAATGATCACAGTCACCTGCTGGTCAGTGGAAGTTTGATTCTGGTGTGGAGGGCTGTCTGTACGCAGGAAGTGAGGTCATTAGCTGAGCTGTGATTGGTCCTCTGTAGAGCGCCTATAAGAAAGGCATCAGCCGGCTGGAGAAGCACAAGCGTCGCTTTGCTGAGCAGAAGAAAATGCACCGCCCGCAGGGAGCAGTCAAGATCAGCATAGAGGGGAACAGGATGCCCCTGTAGTACCTGCTGTTGACCTGAGGGGGGCAGTAAGTCCTTCTGCATGGTGTGACAGCGTGCAGTGATGGTTCAGCTGTGTGAGGCGTCTGCAAAGAGTTTCCCCTGGAGAAGACTCTCCCTCTCTCTTTACATACAAGACCGAGTGGAGCGTCTGTCTGTGGGGAACCATCTTTGTCAGAAAACTGACTCACCTGTGACCTTTTTATTGGCACGTGTGTCGCTGTAATTCTTCACCTCTTCACCAGCCGTGACACACGGATCAATTAACAAAGACAGTTTGTGTTTTTGTGAGTTTCACAGCTTTTCATCTCTGAGGGTTTTAACTCTCCTCTGCATGACTCTGCAGAAGTGAAGCGTGATGAAACACCGGCTAAAAATATACTGCTTTTGTTAAAACTGCTTTCTCGTGTTGAAAAATTCACATCTCAAAGGTTCTGTAACATTTGTGTGGTTAGAAATGCAGTCGAGCTTTTCACTCAGAAGTTTTGTGTTTCATCACCGTTTGGATGATTAAACAGATCCGACGGTCCTGAACATGTTAGCAGCTTTTCTAGCTTCCTATTTTAAGTCTCTGTCTGTTTGTCCCCGCAGGGTCCGATGAAGAAGGGCATGTCCCGCGTTGATAAACAGATGCGTAGATTTGCAGACATCCGCCGCCTGACGAAGCCGGGTCACGCTGTTAAAATCAGCGTGGAAGGGAACCGGATGCCGCTCTGATTTTAACCTCCATAGGATTTATTCACTTTTTTCTTTTTAATGTGTTGTGCCTCAACAGTCCCACAGTTGTCCCGCCCTTTCCTCGTCCTCAGGTCCAGCTCGGCCTTACTGAAGGGCTGAGGTCAAATCAGAATGTGAATATCTGCTGTAAACTGTCGGAAAGTCTTTGGGCAAAAATATAAAATCTTCTCCAAAATGATTCAGAGAATAAAACTGCTATTAATGTTGGCCGTCAGCTGTGTTTTACTTTATTTTTAATTTGATCTCCTAACTTATGTTAGCAGTTAGCTACATGAGCTTTAGCTCCAAACCAACTGGATTCACAATGTTAACTGTTAGCATTACGATAGCTTTAACTCCAAGCCAGCTAATTAGCATTCATGTTTATCTCCAAGTCCATAATACTAGCTAAGGTAGCTATGGTACAGTCAGGTGACTTGGAGGAAAAACTAATGTAACTAAGTCCATAATATTAGCTATTATATTATATTAGCATAATGTTAGCTTTACCTCCAAGCCAACTAAGATAGCTAATGTTAGCAGTCAGCTACATTAGTTTTAGCTCCAAACCAACAAAAATGTTAGCATAGAGTGCACTTTACCTCGAAGCTAATGTTTGCAGTTAGCTACATTAGCGTCGTCTCTTAACCATCGAGGTCTGTATTCTTATTCTAGCCATCAGCTGTTACCTTTATCTCAAAACTAACACGTTAATAACATTAGCTCATGCTAGCTGTAAAACACTGAAGTCTCATTATTAACCTGACACAATGTAAAACTCTCCATCTTATCAAGTGATTTCTCTTCATTATTGGCTCCTTAAAATATTTTGTCTTAAAACAACAACAACAAAAAAGTTTTCAAAAGTGTGTCTCTGTTAATTTTAGGATAATCTCAGTGTACTGGCAGATGTTTTCACTGGTAGAAAATAAAACTCAGTTTCAGACAAACATGACTTGAGAAGGAGATTATCCTAAAATCACCTTCAGAGTCTACAGGGGATACTTTGATTCTTAAAAGACAGATGTGTTGTTGCTTTATCACTACCATTATTAAGCAGGTAGAAGTGCCACCATGTTTATTAAATGCATAATAACTGATAGAGGGAGGTTCTGCTGACCTGGTGGTTTGGAGAGAAATCTAACTGTAGCTGATTCGAGGATCATTTTGGTGACTTTTTCAGTTTTTTGTCCAAAGTACCATCAACTTTTTCAAAACTTTCTAATATCGGATTTGAGCACAAACTCTTCCCTCGTTGTTTTGAATGTGAAGGTGTTTTGCCAACAGGCTGGCCAGATCTCCTCCTCAGTCCATTTTGTCCCCTCTCTGCTCCCGTAGCGGCTGTACAGAAGTCCACACGGTGACACCATGACTGTTTGATCTGTCTGCACTGTTCTGGATCAGATGATACTTTTCTTAATAAAGACTCAACAGAAACTCTCCTCTGCTCTCTGAACTCTTCTCTTACAGCTGCAGGTAGTTACAGTTAGTTCACCTTTGATTTTACTTTTTTTTGCCATTCAAATAATGAAGGTTTCTTATTTTCAAAGCTGAAACACGATGCACAGTTTGTATTCTAAGTTAAAGTGAATTTAATAATGTACTTGGTAGTAACGACCTTCAAAATTCAACATGATCACAGTGACGGACTGAAATGTCCAGATATGGAAATCTATATATCATCATTTCATATATTATCAGGTTTTCTAGTTGGTCTAAAAGCCTGAAATGCAGTGTGTCAGGTGTCTTTACCTGCCACTACTTCACTGCATATAACTAATATTTAACTAATATAATTACTCTGTTAAAATATCCAGAGATAGACAGAGATGCTGCAGGAAGCAAATGATGTGTTTTTCTGTGTTTGAGCTTCAGAACAAAGCAGACGTTTCCTCCACACTGATCATTTACTCTTTATTGTGCTCAGTTAAACTCCAGGCAGTAAGAAGCATTTAAAACAGAGTCAGCGGATCAGGACTGAACCGGGACAGGAACAGAGACTCCACTGCACCAGCGTGTCGTTCTGGACTCAGGCTGCCTTTAAATCACAGTCATGCTTCCTGTCGCAGTAATATTGTGCTGATGCAGCACTCGTATGAACCTGAACCAGCTGATTTTAAAGGCTGCTGACCGGAACAACACTGTGACGGTCTGCTGGAGTCTGTCCATGTTAAAGGAACATTCTGCTGGTTTTACATGGTTCAGCCTTTTTAATTTAAACTACAAACACTTCCTTTAATATGCATTGTCCTAAATATTAATATCAGTGGAACAGAAACCTTGTTAATGAGGAAACATCACAGCTCCACAGAATTAGCCATCATACAATTAATGAAATATGATCAACATTTTTGGCTTATTGTCTTTCTTTGAGAGTGAGATGTTAAGACTGATATCAGTCTCATGTCTGTGTGTTCAGCACAGAGCTGGAGTCAGGACGTGGTTAGCCTAGCTTAGCATTAAGACTGGAAACGGGGAAACAGCTAGCCTGGCTCAAACATACACCGACCAGCAGCTCTGAAGCTCACTGATTAACAGGTTGTGTCTCGTTTGTTTAATCTGAACACAAACTAAAGTTACAGGCTGGAACTATTTCTTGTGAAACAGTCTGTGCAGCTTCCTGACGTCTTGTCATCATTGTTAGGTTGCAAGATCTGGTACAGAGACCAGAACCTGCGCTGTCTGACCGGATCTGTAGCTCGATAATCAGACTGAGCTGCCGTTTGGTTTCCCTTCAGTCATTCAGCCTGACTGAGGTGACGGGAGCAGGTTTCCAGCCCGTAGTGACACATTGATCCCTCATAACGTTCAGTCGACACAGAAGCTGCAGTCGTGTTTGCAGGGAGCAGTTCATTAAACGTTTGTCACACTGATCAAAGAAATGTCGACTTCAGCATCTTACAGCTTGTTGCTGTTTTGCATGAAGGAACATGGCGTCTACATTCTTACTGCCGCCTACAAAAGTTTGATTGGTCGATTGCTGGTACAGCAGAGGCTGCAGGAGGTGCTGGGCGGATGGATACACTGTTGTTTATCAAGAAATAGTTCCAGCTGTTCTTCTCCTCAAAGCACAAACTGGTTTTTACATTTCTGTTGATGAACAGATTAAATAAATGAGATGAGATTCAGAGGTGTCGGACAGAGCCAGGCTAGCAGTTTCCCCCTGTTTACAGTCTTTATGCTAAGCTAGGCTAACCACGTCCTGGTTACAGAGGCAGTGTGAACACTTTGAAAAATATAAAGAGACGTTTCAACCATGAAGTTATGACATTTTTAGGAGCCTTTGATATTTACTGTGGAGCAGCCTTCTGTCTCCACTGATTTAAATCTTCTTATCTCCGTCTCTGAAACAAAGTGAATGAGTGTTTTTTCCCCAAAATATTGAACTTTTCCTTCAAGCTTTCAGATGCAGTTCCTCTGATGGCCACTAGATGCTGCTCAACGAAAACTGATTAATAGAAAAAGGAAATGTCTCTTTCCTGCCACTATGAAGCGCTTTCACACTGGCTTCAACATTGAACCGTGATGGTGGTCTCTTGGTGAGATGTTTACAGTGTAAATGTACCGGTGCTGTGCCGGTCGGTCCAGTTCTCCGCAGTGTCCCGGTGCAGTGGAAACGTCCTGCTGTGAACAGACCTGCTGCACTGCTGGAAAAAAACAGCTACGAGGCAGAAACTCAAGTCGAGTCAGATGTTCAGTTTCAGCGTCGAGGCAGCAGACGCCTCCGGTCAGACTCACAGGAGGGGAGTGATGATGCATTCAGGTGATACCCTAAAAAACTGCAAGAAAATTTCATCCAGCAGTTCAGTCGTGAAAGTCAGTTTTCTGAAATATCTGTGGCAGCACCCAAAAATTTGACTTTGAATTTGACCTAAAAAAGAAACTCTGTTCCATATTTGTGAAATTTAATTTGTAATATTCTGACATTGGATCAATTTTCTCAGTCAGAACAACATTTAAAAGAAGTTCGGGTTTACAGAACTTGTGCTGCCACAACGTACTTTAATACTGAATTTCAGATTCAACTTTAGACAAAACATCCAGAAGATCAAAACTCTCAGCGCTAGCTCGCCTGGCTGTTGGTGAACAGTATCAGTGTGTCAAAGTTCATTTAGGTTGAACTCAACACTATAGATTCGCTCTCACCTACTGATCGTGGTGGTGGTTTTGCTGTGAAATTTCACAAAATAAGCCAAACTTCTGTTTCATTTAGTCTCAACACAGAGTGGCTGAAGATGAACTCTGTCTGAAGAAATACACTTCAAGATTATTGCAAAATTATGATTTAAACTCAGGAACTATCTGATCAAAGAATAAGTCAACAAGGTTGTGAATCTGACTTGGCAGTTTTCGATGCTGTGGGAACGTTACAGTTGGTACTCGAAATGTAGAGATTCAATTCCCCCATAGCTCTAATCAAAGAAGGAATTCAGTTTGATCAAATTCTACTTAAAAAAGCATAAAACACAACCCATATGTATTTTCAGGTTTAATATCTGAAATACATATTCAGATTTACCAAATGTAAATGCAAAACCAGCTGTTTCTGAAGGATGAAATCTGAACGTATCCTGTGAAGTTCAAATTGAACCTTCTGCCACAATCTTCTAGTGTAGACATTTTTTTTTCAGACGTTTGAATTCAGTGGAGGATTTTATAGAATCTACTGGAGGATGTGTTTGAGGTTTCCTGTTAAGACTTTCTGCTGCTCTGGATATGAAATCTGATCAATAATCATTCGATCAAACTAAATGTATCACGAACAAAACGGTCGCTTCTTTGGTCCTGACTTCTCAGACATAAATTTACCAAGCAGCACCTGAATGCACCATTATTAAACATTCATCGCTGTGTGGGGGTGGGGGCGGGGAAGTGGGGGTGTCCAGGTGACGTGAAGGTGGATGATTGACAGCTAGTGGGCGTGGCTCAGCAGGTGGCTGGTGATTGGCTGTGTTTCATGCATCTGGTGATTCCTCTGCAGAGAGAAGAAGAAGAACTTAAAGGGGCGTTTCAGTGTTTTTAACCCCATTAATGAACATCAGTGAACTGCAGCGCCATACCTGTCCAGAGGAGGGCGCTGTAGAGAGGGGGCGGGCTGTCGGAAGGGTGGTGTGGCCTATCCTCGACTGTTTGGTAGACGACTCATGCCAATCCTGTCGATGGGAGGCGGATTGACTCGTCGCCGCGGCAACTCGACTACCTTACTGCAAACAGAAAGGAAGAAGGTCGAAGCAACCAAACCAACTGTACGTTAGTGCAAATAGTCAAATGGCCATCTGAAGGCTTGCTATTTTATTTGATATTCTACTGTAATCTGTTCTGTTCTCCCAGTAACTGTAGTTTTATAATGTCTATACTTCATGTGAAGCACTTTGTGTTAATAAGCTGCTACAACAAATCAAGTTGCCTTTGCTTGAGACGAGCTGATATTGCACCTCAGCAGTGCAAAATTTTAAATTTAAATTGGCAATTAGTCAAATAACCAAAAAGCACTTGATCACTTGGTCAGTTGCCCGCCTTGCCCAGTTGGTAGTCCAGCTTTGGTTGTCAGATGGCACTTTCAGCCATTTTCCACTGCAGGAACTTAAGGAACTAAACATGGATATAAGAGAACTGGATGCAGCGTTGGAGGCGGGGCCCCGTTCAGTCCTATGAAAGCTGCTCAGTGGAGCATGAAGCCAAAAGAGTTCGACTTCCTGGCATAAAATGGCCCGGATCTTCCTCACAGCTTCCACATCGAGCGGCCCATAGAGCGAGCGCACTAGCGTTTCCTTTAGCCCCGCCTCCCAGCCACTCAGGCTCACTCACCTGAACCACAGTGACTCTGTAACTCTGGATTCAGCTGTTAGTGAAGTTTACAACTTTTCAGACATCATGATTTAAATAAGGACTGTTTTAGTGTTCAAACTGGGAAAAAAAAGATCTTCTGATTTACAGACGTCTCTTTCACAATGTGAGTCTGTGGGAAAAAGTCTCTTGGGGCCAGTGTGCATCACGTGACGGACCCGGAAGTTGTAATTACACGGTTTGGCCACTATGTCAAACTGCTCAGGAAGTGATACTAAATCCAAGTTCAGGCACTTTCGGTGGCGGGGTTGTTGATGGTGATTGGTCGAGCAGCACAACCAACCCTTTAAACACTTGCTGGACAAACCAGCTGGTCCCATGTGTTTTCTGAGAGGACATTCAGCAGGAGCCAGAGTTACAAACCAAAAGGGGGACCAGAAGAGTTCTCAAAGATCCGACACACTGACGAACAGAGCAGGAAACATTGAAAACATGAAACAAGAGTGTAGAAAAATAAATATCACAATGCTGCAGTGGAAACACAAGAGGAACTTCGTTCCAAAGACTGCAGGGTTCTCACAGTTCTGGTTCTTCCTACCTCTGCTTGTTTGTTCCCTGTTTGGTTTCCATGGAGCTGACTGACAGGCGGTCCAGCGGGGCGTTGTTGCCGGGGAAACTCCTCTTACTCTTTGGCTCCATGACGTCATTCTCCATCACCAGGTCTTCGAATCGGAGCAGCTTTGCCGTTAGCTCCTCCCCCGCCTTCACCCCTCCAGGACGAGGCCGAAGACCTGCCGGAGACCTCCACACGGGCCGGTCTACATGCTGGAACACAAGGACAGGATGGGATGAGGATATGTACTAAAATGTCACGTCCATAAACGTTCAGTCTTAACTTTTCAACTCTGCAGTAAGTTTGTGCTGCAATGCAAAGCTGGGCTAGGTCTATACTAAGCAGAGAATTAAGACAGGATAGGTCTATGTACTGAAACCTAAAAACACATGATGAAAGGCTGGGATAAGTCTACGTACTGATCTTTAGCATTAACTAGTTTACATCTAGCTCAGCTAGCTTACAGCTTCTGTCACAGCTAATTTTAAGAGCTCTTTAATTATCAGTACAATGATGCAGGTTATTAAGTTATTAACATTATTTGGGTTCTTAGCTCTTAAATTTCTGATTTCTGACCCAGTCGTCCTCACAAACACTAAAGGAACAGATTTTTGGTTTGTTGGTCTGGAAACGGTTTTATAAATACTTTTGGCCAAACTACATGATTATTATTAATATTTTATTACTGACATCATTTGGGAAACCAGCTTGGGTCCATGTGATGGAAAACTGGACTGTTTTGATTTATCGAACCTCGTTCAGATGTTTGATCGTTAAGGTTTGTTTGAATCACAGAAACACAACGTATGAAATATGAAATCCTGCACGGTGAAGAAACAATAAATGAACACATGTTGACAGTCCACAATCAGACGACTTATTCTGTTATAAACACAAATACCAACGCACTCTGACCAGTCACATGACTTTAACTCAGCTCTGTCAGTCGTCCTCTATGTACGTATGAAACTTAGGCTGTTTTCGAAACTGCCTGCTACATACTACTGACGAACACAGTATGCAGTATGTACTACATACTGCATACTGTGTTCATCGGTAGTATGCAGTATGAAACTGTTACATGGATTTATTCTGCAGTGTGCTAGGCCAGGCTCAGCCGGTTTCTGGTTTTGAAAAGCAGAAGTAAACAACAGTACGGCGCACGGCAAACCACCGTAATATCATCCTCTGAAGCTCTGAAGAGGAAAAGTAATAACTGCAGCCTCGTCACAGTTTCTGCTGTCACATGATTCAATTAGAAAAACATGTTTTCAGTGGTTCTTCTGTTTATATTCCTGCCTGTCAACCATTGACGCCGTAGTGTTGCCATCTCAACTATGGAGACCGTGTAAATAAAGTTAAAAAAAACCCCAAGAAAACCCAATGGGGACTGTTCCACCGCTTTGCATTGTGGGATACAGTAGGCGAGGTAGACTGGTCCGATGCATTTTCCGAATCAGTACGACATCCGGGTATTTCTGGCATACTGCAGATTTTGCTTTTGTTTGCATACTACATGCTACATTTTGGCCAAATCAGTACGTACTGATAGTTTAGTAGGCAGTTTCCAAAACAGCCTTACTCACAAGCAGCATTTCATTACGCCTCTCTGTGAAACTAACCTGCTCCTCATGTTATTTTCTGAGGGAGTCTCCGTACAGAAAACATTGACCTCAGCAGAGAAAGGCCACCCTGCTCCGTGTCTCCACCTCGTCTACTGTTTTCATACGTCAGGACTCCATGTTGTGAGTCTTCTCTTACATCACGCCCCTGACAGCGAGCGGTTTGTGACTTCCTGTCCGCCTGCTGCCTCTGATGAGTCACACGATCAGATATCATCCAGACTAAACACAAAACACCTTCAGGTTCGTCTCCTGCAGCCCGTCGGACCTCCGAGCTCTGTGCTGGCTTTCGCTCTGACCTTACGTCATCTGATCTCAGCACAGGGGTCCCCTGAAGGAGGGGCCGTTTGTTTTGGCCCTCGGATGGTTTGATAGGACACAATCTGATCTGCTGCTTCACCGTCTGATCCAGGAGTGATTCTGCTGCGGCAGTAGGAGACTGCTGCAAACTGTTTGGCCCAAAATGTGGAAGTTTTTACACGCTGACAGACACTTTGGTCCTCACACACCCTGTGGGCTGAACGTCAAACGCTTTATATCAAAATCTCTATTTGAAAGTGTTTTTTAATTCTGACTCACATCATCAACACTGTCTCAGCCAGCTGCAGTAACCAGACCTTAATTACTCAACTGTGACCAATTAACGGCCAAACGACCACAAAAGAAATCTTTGGTTGATGTTTTATCTCCACGCTGCTGCTGTCTGTGTGTGTGTGTGTGTGTGTGTGTGTGTGTGTGTGTGTGTGTGTGTGTGCTCTGACCTGCTGCTGTTGGACTCTGAAGCCGTCGGCGCTGCAGTGGAGCAGCGTGATGAACAGCAGGCAGGAAAACAGCAAACAGCCACAGAACTGCATCTGCAACAACAACAACCACTTTAATATGATGCAGACTTTCCCAGCTGCACTTGAATGCAACAGAAGCTTCATTAAAAGGTGAGAGGTCAGAGGTCACAGCTGCTGTGTCCCAATCCCATATTACACGCTAACTGTACACATGATGTACTCTAGAACTGTCACTGTACACAGTTTCTGAAGTACTTTATCTTTTTATTCTAAATGATACAAAACATCCTCCTCAGGCACCATGAGATCCTTCTGTCTCCCCACCGCACGTCATTTATTTCATTTTCTTTTTGCAGCTGTGAGCAGGGCCTCCATTTCCTGTGTGCAATGCATTGTGGGTCAACAGCACTCACAGATCCAACTTTGAATATGGACGGTTCTGAGTATAAAATCATTTTGCCACTTTTCTAGTGTAAAGTCGTCTTTCACGATTTGGACCTTTTGCACACACACACACACACACACACAAACACAGCAGGACACTTTTAGCTCAGCTGACGGGTGAAGTGTATTGTCCAGCAACATCGGCTAATTTTAGCATTTTCCATCCCTGCAAATAAATGTCTTTTGACCGTCACATGCACGCTCACTGACGTGCACGCTGCTGCATTCTCCCCCGACACACACACACACACACACACACACACACACACTGAAACACACTCAAACAGACGCAAAGACACAAGGAAACAAACACTTGTTGTCCACGTCACACACATTCTTGATGATGCGCAAACGTTTGTTCACGCTCACACACACAATAAAACACAGTCATGCACACACACACACACGCGCACACACTCTGCAATTCTTCCATTCTCACAACCCCCCCGTGTTTCCTCCCTGCAGCCAGCAGCAGACTGAACATCACCTTCATGTTCTCAGATCAGACGAACACCTGAACGCAACACACTGTTTTATTTATTCGTTACGAACTGTTGCAAAAATCGAACATTAAGGGACAAATAAATTAACGAGGCGGTAAACCTTTAATGCATGTTCACCTGTGACTTTAATAAAACTTAAAAAGCCTCTTTGACATTAAAAATCTCTTTTTCTAAAGTGTCCTGGCTGAGACCGGCACCAATATCACAAACAGCATGAGACACAAAATCTGCCAAAAATCTGATTATAAAATAATAAGATAACATCATATCATAAATTCAGATTTCAGCCTAGAAAAAACCTCAATACTCCCCTAAAACAACCCAAGAGCTGTCTGAAACCATAAAAATTAATATCACCAATCTGAAGCAATAACTTCAAACCCCAAAACATCGGTAGCCAGAAGAGAGAGCAGAGTGTTTCTGCAGCAATGATTTGAATTCACTGTTATTGATCAGTTTGACAGGAAAACAAAATCCAACAGAAGAAAGCAGCAGACAGCAGAATTCAAAGAGCAACAAGCTCCTTAACTTAGTTGGGACACAAAATAAAAACTGACATATTTTGCAAAGTAACACCTGCAGGAGTCTGAACCTGTGCACACCTGCATCTCACACACACACACACACACACACACACACACACACACACAGCAGCGTCTGTACCTTCAGTCTGAAGTCGAGTCTCTCTCAGGAGGAGTGTGTCTGTCCGGCTGCGTCGTCTCGTCTCTCTGTTTCTGTGTCTTCACATCAGGTTTTATAACAGCTGCCTGGGAATCTCCTGTCCAATCAGCAGCCTCCGCTCCTGTGACATCACTTCCTGTGCTTCCCCCCCCTTTTCCACTGTGTGTGTCATTTCATCATCAGGACCATTACCTGTTAATGACACCTCATGGGAGACATCTCACCTCCTCCTCAACCCTCCTTCCTTACTTCCTCACACCTCTCCTGTCCTCTTGTCTCCTTCCCTCCTGCAAGTCAACCTTTAAAATAAACACATTTATATCTTTAATATCTTCCACACAGACTCCTGGACTGTCCTCTTGGTTTGATTTCTACAGTGTTTATCTCTGATTCTTTCAATTCAGATATTTCTGGTGTTGAGCTGATTGATGGCGGGTTCCTCAGTTGGAAACACAACTGAGCCAATCAGAGCTTTGTAGGCGGGATTAAGAACGTCTCCCTGTGACAGAGACAGAAAAATGTCTCCAAGTGTGGATGAGATGTTT
Organism: Macquaria ambigua; assembly: GCA_008360985.2. NCBI lineage: Eukaryota > Metazoa > Chordata > Actinopteri > Centrarchiformes > Percichthyidae > Macquaria > Macquaria ambigua. The sequence goes on from VMKM01002589.1 coordinate 28,357, forward strand.
GCAGCTGTGCAGGTTGTTGTAAGTCTAGTTAAGGGGCTTTCGCACCGCCGTGCGGTAACTCTCTGCCTCCAGTCATTTCAGTGAGGGGACGGCGGCAGAAAGAAAGCAGTCTCGATCATGGCGGCAGGGGTATGAAGTGGTTGCTGCCCAGGTGAACGTGCACAGATTTTGCTCTGACGCCCAAAGTTCACCGTGCTGAACTTCTGGTGGTAACCGCCTGGGTTTGGCCAATCAAACAGAAGGGGGCGGGCATCGCGGGTCAGAAAGAAGAGCGATGGAGGAGCTGATGATGCTGGTGTCTGAATACCCGATATGTACAACATGGTGCTAGCTACTTATAAAGACCACCAGAACACATACATCACAAAGCATTTTCATTTGAAGAGCCCCAAAAGCCCCCAACATGTTCCACTTGCACATCACATTATGGAACCAATGATTGAAGCCTATTTTCTTGGGGAATTATTTACACGGCGCCGAGCTAGCTTGCACAGCTACTACTAAAATGGCAAATGTGTGGTTTTTGATTTGATTTGCAAGCTAGTGTAGGTGTTGTGGACTTTTGGGTGGGTTGTACCAACGCTACAACGTTCACCGAAGCACCTGCCTGTCATCGCAGCCGCTTTTAAAAAGGCTTTGCTTTTTGGGGAACACTCTTGCAGGTAGGTGGTGTCAGGGCGGTGGTGTGACATGGCCTTTACAGAAATAACAACTCTGACATCGACAGATTTCTTTGATCCACATGACAAACATTAGAGCAAAATAATCCCAAACTGCTAACATGAACTGGTTGGACTGAGGAGCTGAAAGACAAACTGAACCAAAACTACCAGGTGAGTCTGAATGTTATTGATCTGTGCTGATAAACAGAGTTAGAACTACTGATGTGGCTTTCTGGTTTGTTATTTAGAGCAGTCCCCATCTTGTTTTAATGTTATTCTACTGATGGATGATTAGTTAATGTGCCAGCAGAGACAAAGATGAAGAAAACTGCTAGCTGATATGTAGGTTCCTAAATGTCCAAACAGCTGGCTTTGCTAATGTTTTATGAGGAAGGAAATGCATTCATCACATTTGTTAGACACCAAGGATACACACACTTAGTTTTGGTGAGAAACAGTGAAGTAAGTCTAGGTTTGATTTACCAGAATACTCCACAGGGAACCTTTAAGTCACTGTTTCCTCACAGAGAGAGCCGAGACGTTGAACCTTTCCGTATCGCTACCTTGAGCGTCGCGCATCACCCGCATTTTACACCTTTCCACTGCGCTCAACGTTTAGAACAGAACTTGAGCTTGTAACCAATGGTGACCAGTGAAATCACACCTGTCCATGACATAACCTGAAAATGATCTCTAGATGGACAAAAAGCCTCTGAGCGTCAGACTTTCTAGAAGTGAACAACCTTAAAATCATCCCTCCCTGTTGGCAGGAAGAGGACATCACGGCAGACAGTCAGCAGGAAGCACACAGGCCTGGACCACTCAATTTAGTTTGTACTAAAGAGAACATTTTAAATACAAGAAGGCCCACTGACGCATAGACCTAAGACCTGCAGCCTTTCCCAGGACACTTCCTGACCCTGTTAGACCTGGTCCACGCTGCCACGTGAGTTTTGATCTGTTTCTGTCCTGCGTTAAACTCTGATCCCTCTCCTGGTGATGGAGGATTTTTTTTTCTTTGTGTTGCTGTTGCTAGAGGCAACAAGGCTCTCTCCCATGGTCGGCGTCCCCCCGGGGCTGGACGACCTCCGCTCCATCCCTCCATTCATCCTTCACTCCATTCATTCAGGACGGAGGATTGGGTCATTGAGAAAACACACCTGGGTTAATAATAGTAATGACACTGCAGCTAACACGCTAATAATGACGGAAAAAACCCTGTCGGCTTGCCCTTCAATTAGCGACGACCTTCTCTGCTCGAGGTGATGTCATGTTACCCCCCTGACCACCCCCACCTACCCCTCCCTCCCTGTTGCTATGGGAACAGAGTACATGGATTTAAATACAAGTAGAAGCAGATTGATTGATTATCAGAGGCATCACAGTGGATTAAACAGGATACGTGAAACACACACACACACACACACACACACACACAGCACATATTATTACACACACAGTGCTGGAAAAACTGAAAATGAGTTTGGAGGATAATTGTGAATCCCTGCCGAAAGATGGACAGACGTTGTAGATCGGCAGCTCTTCAAAAACAGGAAACTGTAACAGAAAATCATGTCTTTATTTCTGCGCTGCAGTGTGAATCGTGAATCGCTTCTTCAGTGCAGGATGACCAGCGACGTGAGAAAAAGGAAGGTGTCGAAAGTCGCACTTTACACAAAAGCCTAGAAGTTCTGTAGTGATTGATTAATGTGGTGTGAACTTCCTGAAATTTTTGTCTTTACCAGGTTTGGATCAGTGTCAATTTCATCAACAAAAGCTGTAAAGAAAAATATTAATTGATGGCATTTTATCAAAACGCCAAAAACAAGATAAAAACCTTAGAAAACTAGAACTATGTATTGCAATTTTAACAACTAAAAACTCAACAGAGAAATGGACAAATGGATTAATTACCAGGAAAAGGTCAAGTAATTTGAATTTTGACCCCAAATACGCTGACATTAACAGGAGGCAAGTTATGATGGTGTAAATTTGTGCATCTTTGAATTCCCAGAGTTCTGTAACTCTGCTGTCTACTGTGCACACAATGTGCTCGCTTGGTGTTTAGTTTGAAAACGGTGTAAACACCTATCAACAGCTCAGACAGCAAACTCATTTCGGCCGGTTGTATCTGTGATGTCATTCTTTAGGTCACTCCTCAAAGCTCATGACCACAGGTGAGGGTTAGATCAACTGGTAAATCTGGTTGATCTAATCCCTCTTCACCACAACGGCCCGATACAACGGCCACATTACTGCTGACGCCGCCCCAATCCGTCCGTCGATCTCATGCTCTCACGCATTAAACCCTTACTTGTAAACAAGACCCAGAGATACTTGAACTCCTTCACCTGGGGCAGCAACTCACACCCAACCCGGAGAGAGCGATCTACTGTTTTTCAGCAGAAAACCACAACCTCAGACTTGAAGGTGTTGACTCCAACAATATTGACTTTATTGAGTTTTGAATCTACATTACTTGATAGGGTCACAGCCAGGACCTGGGTATTAGACAAAACATAAAAACAAAAGAAATATGTCAATCCCCTCACCCAGCTCTGACAGGTACGACAGCAAAAGTTTACCTGCTAAAATGTCCACGTTACGGAGCATTACTGGGATCAGTCACTGGGCTGAAATGATTGATTTTCAAATTGTAATCCACTGCAATAAACTATTTATTACTGAGAAAGTGATCACATTAGTTCTGCGTACAAAAGGTAGCGCCATGCACTAAACTCAAAAACGTCCCTTCAGAAACATACTGTTTTGCTCACATTTGGACCAGCATCCTCCGTAACATCACCATGGCAACAGGGACAACACCATCACCCATAGCAACGGCCATGGAGAGGACTTGTGGAGCCAAGATGGCTGACAAAATGCTCTGGCAAAGCACCATCACAACCAAGTTTCAATTCCTCGTGTGGCCTCTAATGAAGGTGATCATTTAACGCCCGTACACCAAGATTAAAGATTAAGAAACCAGTCCATCCAGTGAGATTTTTCAACAATTACTGGCCAGTTATTAGGACATTTGCTGTTGATATTCATGCTGGGCAGAGGATGAAACCTGAAGATATTGGTAACCAGAATTGACCCAAGTCCTGCTGCCAATGCTGGCCCAAACCTGTCCATATAGGCCAGTCATAAAGGGCCAAAACTGGTTCATATATGGCAAACACCGACCCACAATCAGCTGGTTTTCCATAAAATGTAACCAGCACAGTTCTGCTCCCCCGAGGATAAACCCCTTAAATCTGTTCCCCAGAATGGTCCCTCAAACTAAATCTCTCTGACGTTTAATAATGATGATTCAGACGTCACAGGTACCAGTGGGTCCACTCATTTCACCCCTCTATAGTTCATAAAAGGCAGAGAGTTTAATCTGTGCTCTGTCCCAATAAAGGAGACGTAAGCTCTCAAAGAGGAAAAGAAAGTGTTGCTCATTTGTTTCCCTGCAGGATTTGACCCATAAACCCTCCGGTCCAGTCCTGTCAGTCCACCGTCCTGCTGACTCTGCAGTAATGATGCAAAGCTCCAGCTGGCGATCACACCTGATGATTCACAGAGGTCAGATGACTCACATCTTGTGAGTGAAGCTTCTCTCAGCCAGATCAAGCCTGTAGGATTCTCCTGAGTGTTCCCCGCCGTCCTCCATCTCTCGCCTCCAGCTTTCCCCACTCGCACTGTTTACTCAGTCTGTTTCACACTCAGGTTTAACTCCCTGTGCTTCACTCCTGATTGGCCAACACGATGCCTCGCTGGACTGTTTTGGTTTAGTCTCTTATAACGTCTTTTTCGGCTGCAGCAGGCAGCTGTCTTCACAAAAAAACTTCTAAAAACCCACTACCTGCTAAACTTAATAATATTGTTGGTTTTCTGCAGAGTTGACACACATCAAAACTGCGAAATATGTCAGTGGTGTACCTTGAAACATCAGTGCACATTAACCCATGATGATCGCGCCATACACTGCCAGGTGGACCGTCAACTCCATCTCGTTACTCTCGGTCCAGCGATGCTAAACTCGTGGCTGTGTTCAGACCGACAGTAGCCCTGCAAGAAAAATGTTTATTTGTTTGAATGGAGTCAGTCCATTGGCGTAACGGGGGTGTCAATGCAGGGGGCTGCGGCTAACCAGCTCAACAAGGCACAACTTTTACAACGCAACGTCATCCAGGAACCAGACTGAACCTGGGGTGACGAGGACTTTTCAGATGCTGCTCCCTCTCTGGAACGCTCTGCCATCCCACATTAAAGAAGCCCCCCACCCTCTCAACATCCAAAAGACTCACCTGTTACGACTAATACCCCCCAACCCATTGAATATAATGTAAAATTGATTTATTATTATTAGTTGCCATCTACATCTTTAACCTGCTCTGAATGCAGACTGAAGAGCTGGCTTATGGTTCTCATACTCCTTTCAAAACAAACAAAGTCCTCTTTACAACAGGAAGTCCTTATTTGAAAAAAAAAAGCACTATAAATGCAACAAGAGTGAGCTAGAGTGCACTAACTGTATTCACCATTTGTTTGTCATTACACAGAAAGACAGACGTTTGCGGCTAAGATGGACTGAGTCATGTGACAAAAAGGTTCAATTCCTACTCCCACTGCACACTGCCAAAGTACCTTTTAGCACAACACTGAACCCCTGCTCGCTCCTTCAGTTTGACTCTCTGCATGTCTCTTCAGAGCGTCATGACCTGATGTGGTCAACAGACGGAAACAAACATAATGAAGTCTCTGCAGACAGAGGAGCGCTTGTTTTGTGCGTCTGTGATAATGAAAGCTGCAGGACGCTGGACAGGCTGACGGAAAAGGACAAATTTATTTAACACATACAGCCACTGGGGGCGATTGTGGGGTGGTGGTGTTGCTGGTGTGGGGAGGAGGGATTCCCAGTTTCCAGTGTGTCTAACTTGCCGGAGCTCCATCACACTCCCATTTAAATGTTTCAGTCATGACTTCCCGGTTGTGACCGGGTGTCGACCCATCCCACACACCAACACAACCCAAACATGTGAAATCCATCAGCTGCTGCCTGAAACTCTCCACTGACACCAGCACAGCTGAAACCCTTCCCTCGTAATGTCTAATTCTCATTAATTACAACAAAATTGTGCTCACCAAGTAAACATGTGAGATCTGTGAACACAGATCAAGAGCAGTCCTGATCCCCAGAGGATGGACTATATGACCTTTTCTCTAGCGCCACCCTTAGGACAAACTTTACATTTTTAGCTCCACTAAAAAGACAAATCATCAGGAAGTTTTTTGTTCTTTCATATTGCAGCTGTGATTAACACTGCAGTGTCACTAACAGGACTTCAGTGTTGTACACTGGCTGGCCTGATGGTGGTGCTACAGCATCTGTTCACTATTTTGCCTAAACTTCATCACACTTTTTCTACATTTTATCAGTTGGGGAAATGTGGTCCAGATGGAGCATGAGACAGAAGGATACAGGAGTTTTATTTCAGCTTTACCAGCTGCTTCACATCACACACATTATCCTCATTTTCCACCTAGTTACTCTCTCTCTGTGTGTGTGTGTGTGTGTGTGTGTGTGTGTGTGTGTGTGTGTGTCAATGAGCCGTGTGATTGGCTCATTACTGAGTAAACAAACAAAGGGTAGCAGCCAGCCTTTCAGCACCTCTCTTCCACTTTCCCATCATACCCTGGGAGTCTGCAGTACAAGCTGCGGTAAAAACTCAATGATCAGACACTTCAGCTGAAGTTTGGTTTCCTCTGCCGTCCCTTCAAACTGAAGAGGGAATTTAACCTTTACAAATCATCACATTATACTTAATTGTAATCTTCTTCAAAAGAAAGAAAGAAAGAACACATTCAGCATAAAATGCCTCCTCTAGCCATTTTCCTGTCACACACCTGTAGTTCCACCTGTAACCACAGCATGGCAGTACAGTACAGGAGAAGTAGAAGGCAATTTTCATGTTTTCATATCAAAAACAGATCAGACCAAATGCAAGTTTAGTCAAATATGGTAGTTCATGGTGTGTGGGGAAAGGCAAGCTTTATGTAGCACATTTTATACCCAGGGGAAAATACAATGTGCTTTACATAAAGATTAAGAAGGAAATAAAGAGAAGAACAACAAGAAGAAGAAGAGGGAAGAGAAAGAACAGAGAAAGAGAGAGAAATTATAATGACAAGAAGAAGGAGGAGGAAGCTTTCAAACACCCAATAAACCACTAGAACCTCATCAGGAATGTCTAGAACCTCCTGAAAGATCCTTGAAATTTTCTCTGCAATCCCTGAAACCTCAGCAATTTCCTTACAGACACTTGGAATCCCCTGAACCCTTTCAAGAACCTCAGTAACACCTGAAACTTCTAAAACCCCAGGAAACACTTAAATCTATCATGTGTTGTCCACATGAACCCCTGGAATTTCGTGAAGAACCTCCGAGAACTTCATTAAGCAACCCTGAAACTTCCTGAAAATCCTTCAAAAAATCTCCTCAAAAACACTCTTGTTATCCAAAGGAATCATTGGGATCTCAAAAACTCCTGAAATCTCTTCAATGGAACCCGTTCACGGTCCTCTAAATCTTTTTAGTAACTTCCCCTATATCCCCTCAGGGACGCTTGGATCACCCCAAGAACTCCTGAAGCCTCAGTAAGCACCCAAATGTTTTCTTTGTTGGGGACTCCTGAAATCCCCTCAGAAATCCACAGGACCCCCAAGAACTTCTTGAACCCCTCAATAACATAAGAAACCTCTTCAATAACCCCAGTGATATCCACAGGAACTCTTGAGATCTCCTCAAGAAACCCATAATCTACCTCAAAAAACCCTTGAAATCAAGAACCCCTAAACTCTTTCACAGACCCTTAAAATAAACCTTCTTCGTAGGCCCTATAGCCCCTCAGAAACGCCTGGAGCCCTGCAAGGACTTCTGAACCTTCTTTAGGTTACCCTGAAACCTCCTCAAGAACCCTTTAATTTACACAGAAATCCTTGGTCATTATTCAGTGCCTCTTGATCTCCCACGGGAAATTATGAAATCTAACCAAGAACATGTTGAACCTCCCAAACCCTCCTCAAAAACCCTTAGAACTTCCTCTGGGACTCCAGGACCTCCCACCCCACCGCCGAATCCCCTGAGCCTTTTGAAGAACTTCTTAAAACCTTTTCAAAACCTACCCTAAACATGTACAACCACCTTAAGAACCCCTTAAAATTTCTCAAGTACTCCTGAAACTTCTGCAAGAATTCTATACTTCCTGAATGTCCACGGAAATCTCCTGTAGAACCCACTGAACTCCCTCAGGACCTCTGGATCCTCCTGAGAAACCAGGTTTCAAGAAACCTTGAAACTGTATCAAGAACTGCAGTTCTTTCTGTTATTTTCCTCCTGACTCTGATCGGTAAACATAGTCGTCTCAAGGATGAAATCTGAGCCAAACTACCTGACATTCAGTCTGCTGTGTGTCTCTCAGAGGTCTTTAAACGGACAAACTGACTCGACTGACAGCAGTTACACTTTCCACTTCTTTCACTGTGACATTTAACAGCTCAGTGCTTCCAAACACTGCTGATGCACTAATCCGTTTGATCAGATGACACTTTAAAAACTCAGCTATCTCAGTGATAATCTGACATTAGCGTCTATACTTCAAAGAAACACTACTTCAAGTATTTCTTCCTGTGATTATCTGACTTTGACATGCAGTATCTGTTACGTGGAGATCTGACAGTTTAAAATGGTACAAGGTGAAATGTCGCAAGGTTAAAAGCAAACATAATGCTGTAATCAGTGTGTCAACAGGCAGTTGGCGGTTCCTGGCAGGAGATGAAGGTGGCAGCTTGACGTGAGGCAACAGCTTACAGCAGCCTCAACCAGATTTTAGAGTCCCATTGAATATTTGACGGACAGTGGCGTGCTGCAGGCCAAGTCCCGCCCCCTGAGCTCTACAAACGACGTGCAGGTTTTTAAAGTAAAACTAAATTTCCGATCACAAAAAATCCTGAAGATGCTGATAATGCCAAGCTGACACCAGCCAGCCCTGCTGGGATTAGAAAGACGACACTGCTGCAAACATTTAGACGATGAATTGATGTTTAAAAATGTGTAAATTCAGCCAACATGAAACATGAGATGAGTGTCTCTACTTGCTACCTGCACAGGTACAATCACAACCTAAATATGAGATCAAACAGGATTCTGCATCTTAGTACTCATTAACTACAAATCCTGTAAACTTCACATCCCTGCTGATCATTTTACAGTCATCCATCAGGTTTTAGATTGATTTCCTTCCTTCTGTTGGTTTCACTTCATTCCTATGAAAATCGACTTGCAGAGACTTGAAGATAATCCATCACAGTAGAGGTCTTCATGGGTACTGTCGGTTAGTAAGCAAGTCCTAACCCACTGCTTGAGTTGGGCTAGTTCCAATTTATATTCAGTCTAATCTGGTCTGGTAGGGTCCTGATGTATTGCTGCAGCTCTTGTGACTAAATGGTAACTAAAGGTTTATAGATTATCTCTTTGCAGAAAGTTTGAAGTCTCTGCAGGCTGATTTTTATCAGATGATCTGAAACTAACAGGCCACCTGGAAGGAAAGAAATCAGTCTAAAAACTTAACTGATTTAGGAAATCATCAGCGGGTATAAAACCATATTTCTGATTTGTAGTTAATGGGGTAAAACCAGCAGGATGGTCCCTGTAGAGAACTGGATTTTGTCTGGCAGAACTAAACATGACTTGCTGAGGTTTCCATGAATGAATCAACCATCATGATATGACATCATGCTAAAGTTTCAGATCAGAGCAGCTTTGGAGGCTGTTTTCAGCTGAAGTCAGAAAGGTGTTTGCAGGAAGCAATGCTGCTCAGCTCTCATTTCACACACACACACACACACACACACACACACACACACACACAGCAGCAGCAGGTTGTTGACAGCAGCGTCCGTCATGGGGATCGAACCTGTGACAGGTCACGGTCCAGCAGCTCGTCAAGGACACTTCAACAGGACGGATGGCCTTTACTGTCACTCTGTGTGTGTGTGTGAGAGTCCTAGGATCACACTGTGAATGCTAAGGTTTGGTTCTCCACAGAAAACTACTGTAGGTGGGCAACTGATCTGATACCAGGTCCTGAATCATTGGTGTAGGGGACTCCAGTGTGTCATGATGAGTTCAATGCATCATTAACAAGTTACTTCTTCCATTATCACAGAGTGATTTTTATTTATTTTACTATTCTATGTTAATTACTTAATCACGTGTATGTCAAATGACAGTTTTCATGGTAAATAACAAAATGTTTGTCTGGGAATTCTGTGAAATAACAAGCAAACTGTATTTATATTTCAGAAGTTACAGAGTGGTTTAACAAGAAGACGAAAAGGGAAAGAAGAGAAGACAGTATATGAAAGAGTTAAATGTTCAACCAACAAAATAAAAGATATAAAAGTGCAGCACTAGGAAATGTGATCAGTAGTGAGACAGTTTTTCGATTCTATTTATATGTTAATATCAATACTTTACCTATCAATCTGCCCACCCTTACCAAACACACAAATAGATAGATAGAGAGATAGATAGATAGATAGATAGATAGATAGATAGATAGATAGATAGATAGATACTTTATTGATCTCCAAGAGAAATTCACATTTCCAGCAGCTTGAAAGGTGGAAACATAAGGGCATGCAAGTAAATACAGTAAAAATGCAAAAAGAAACTATAATAAAATAGAAGGTAAAAATACAATATAAAATAACAATATAAAATTAAAAAATATGAAATTAAAAAAAAATTAGCATCTGGCAGTTCTTGTTCAAATAACCCTTTCTCCATAAGAAATAGTCCTTATGAAACTAACCTGTCCACAGTGTTGATTATCCAGATTAATAGGGTCATTAGCCAGGTTTCCATCCAAATGTAGCACAAATTTCAACCAAACTGCAGAAAATTGCCAAAAGAAATGCAAATTAAGTGGATGGAAACGCCCTGAAACTTAAACTATGCAATATGTCACTAAAAATCAAAAATTAGAGAAAAGTCCCAAAACTGAAAACTGATTTGTGTTATCTAGTGACCCTTTTGAGGGGCCTGACCCCTAGGTTGACCACTGGACTAAACTAGCTGACTGTATATAAAGTAGTTAAAACTAGCCAACCGTATATAAAATACTTAAAAGTAGCTAACTGTATATAAAGTAGTTAAACTAGCTAACTGTATATAAAGTAGTTAAACTAGCTAACTGTATATAAAGTAGTTAAAAGTAGCTAACTGTATATAAAGTAGTTAAACTAGCTAACTGTATATAAAGTAGTTAAAACTAGCCAACCGTATATAAAATACTTAAAAGTAGCTAACTGTATATAAAGTAGTTAAACTAGCCAACCGTATATAAAGTACTTAAAAGTAGCTAACTGTATATAAAGTAGTTAAACTAGCTAACTGTATATAAAGTAGTTAAAACTAGCTGACTGTATATAAAGTAGTTAAAAGTAGCTAACTGTATATAAAGTAGTTAAACTAGCTAACAGTATATAAAGTAGTTAAACTAGCTAACTGTATATAAAGTAGTTAAACTAGCTAACTATATAAAGTAGTTAAACTAGCTAACTGTATCTAAAGTAGTTAAACTAGCTAACTGTATATAAAGTAGTTAAAAGTAGCTAACTGTATATAAAGTAGTTAAACTCGCTAACTGTATATAAAGTAGTTAAAAGTAGCTAACTGTATATAAAGTAGTTAAACTCGCTAACTGTATATAAAGTAGTTAAAAGTAGCTCCACCTCGAGCAGCTACAACAGTGACATAATCACTGGTCAGGCCATTTTTCTGTGGAATGAGTACTTTTACTTTTAATACTTTAAGTATATTTAGCTAATACTTCTGTACTTTGACTTAAGGACGGAGGGTGTCATATGCTGTACAGATTGTAAAGCCCCTTGAGGCAAATTGTGATTTTTGGTATTTGGCTATATAAATAAAACTGACTTGACTTAAGAAGGATTTTGAATGCAGGACTCTTACTTGCAATGGAGTATTCTGACATTGTTGTATTGGTACTTTTATTTAAGTAAAAGATCTGAGTAGTTTTTGCACGACTGTCTCAGAGACAGAAATCTTGAAACACCTCAAGAGGGATGAGAGGACACGTGTTTTAGTGATTTGGGTGAGCTGACCCTTTAAATGTGTCGTGTCTGCTGAACTGACATCACTTTGGTATTTTGGCTTCGCTGATTCTCTTCCTGAACTCCGAATGGCTGTTGGGGATTGTGCTGCAGACTGAAGGAGGACTTGACAAGTAAACAAAGTGTGTGTGTGTGTGTGTGTGTTATTGGCAGGTATGTGAGGACCTGATTGATGCCAGCGGCCCCCTGCAACAGGAAAACTGGCAGCAGTGCTCTGATTGGTGGATTTCACTCTGGTCTGAGCGCGCTCACTTGGGACACTCTGGCCTGGTTCCATCACTACGGTGACAAGAGACACCGCTACTGAACACACACACTGTTTTACTTCTGTACTTGTGAGGCCCATCTTAACTTTAACCCTCAAACAGCAAAATGTCCTCACTTTTCAACATTCCAAAATGGTCGTCACATTTACTGCTGGATCCTTTTCCTATATTACATTCTTTATTTAGCTGCTAGTTTACTTCCTGTTTTATCTCCATCTTTGTTGGTTTGTTTTTGAGAGGTTCTGTGACTGCAGCAGGACAGCTTCAGGCTTTGTCCAGACTGCTTTATACAGATGTTTGCAGCTGTGTGATAGTGACCTATTCAATGTTGTAAATAATAAATGTGTAAAATATAATTTCACAGCACACTGTAGAGTAGCAGTTTATATTTTGTAGAAGTGTTTTGTTTAACACATTTTTCTGGTGTTTTTCTTATAGGAGATTTAGATTAAAGTCTGTACCTTATTGGGGTTTTTGTTAGGAGAGTTTATGGATTTGCAAAATGTTCTCATACTCAGGTTTTAACTAAAATATTGTCCTCACAAAAGCACACACGCCTCAGCAATAATCCTCTGTGGTCTCTGAGTGGGGCCCTTTGGTGTTGGCAGCACACACACACACACACACACACACACACACACACACGTTCCTCACCTCCTGCAGCACCTGTGTGATCATTACACTCGTGTTTTAATACAAATATGGATCAACACACTTGAGCTCTAACAAACGAGTGCATTTCCTTCCTCATAAAACATTTGCAAAGCTGATTTTTTAAGTATTTTAAATCCTGCATTGTTTACATCTATGTTTACTAGCTTGCAGTCTTCTTCTTTTCTGCCTTTGTTGGCACATGGCAGTATATGTTGGTGTGTTACCGCTAAGCATGAGATAAACAAAGAGGAGAAAAACCGCTCCATAGGGCTGCTAGAGGTCTGATACTCCACGGGGAACCTTTAACTCCAGCAGCGCAGGCTTCCTGATGAACGTCTGTATATTTAGGATTTTGTCTCTGTTCATCTGTTGTGGCAGAAAAGTTTGGACTGGACCCTTTTAACCAGCTACAATATTAAAATGTTTATGCATCAGTAATAATAATCAAACTACTGTAATATATAATAATTTAACACTGACAGGTTGCAGAGTAAGCACTTTTACTTATGGTACTTAAAGTACATTTTGCTGATTTGTACTTTAACTCAAAGGTACCCTGTGGAGTTTTTCACCTCTAGCAGTCTATAGAGACGCACGTGCACGCTCATGTGCAGGCAGATAACATGATTCACCTTCCTGCCAGTGGTTTCACTAAACTCCACTGACCTACAGGTGGCAGTAATGTGCCAAGAAACGCAGCAAAGCACCAACAAAGACAGTGAAGAAGAAGAAGACTGCCCACAAGCAAACATGGTTGTGTCTGGATCGCCCCCTGGTGGCTGGCTGCAGTATAGATCATAAGCCCCGCCCCCTCCATGTTAGCAGATGGGACATGGGCCAAACTGAACAATCAAAGTACACATCAAATAAAATGTTCCCAAAGATGGTTTCTGTCATTTTAGGTAGTTCTTATCACGCTGATGTTTGTTCAAGTGTTCGTTTTTCTGATCAGTTTGGTTTTAATTAGTTATTTGATGTTATAAAAAGGGGGTGGGATGTCATGATTGACAGCTGTGAGTGTGCTGTGATTGGTTCAGGTGGGTGTGTGGGCGGGAACTCGATACCGCGGCTCCACTGCGGATCACTACTGAGCAGACTCTGGCTCCAAATGACGTCACCAGCACAAGATGGCAGCTCCTGTATCCGGGGTATTTTGGCTTAATTTTGTACGTAGGAGGAAGTGGAGACGCGTCGGCCATCTTTATATACAGTCTTTGGTTGGAAACAATGCAGGTTTCACACTTAGATTTTTATGTATTCGGCTCCTGATTGAGCACATGCTCAGAAAGTAATGCTACGCGTCTGCCAGATGTGCTGAAACAACTACAGAGGAACATCTGGAGGAGAAGCTGACAGAGATGCTGCTGCTGACGTTATTAATACAGTCGCCTCCTCGAATGTTTAATTTCAATCAAACTCAGAAGTTCTGGAGGAAGATGATTTCTGCAGTTGGTCAGGAGTGATTCTGCTCTAATCTGCCCCCTGGTGGATAAACACTTTAATCCTCCAGGTGTACACAGACAGGTATGTGGACATTTACAGCCACTTGTGTGGTGTTTGATATCTGACTGAACATCACTGTGCACTCCCTGCATAGTTCAACTTCTTCTTTTACTACTACTACTACTACTACTGTTACCATGACAACCAGCGTTGTTGGCTCGCTGGTTGCCCCTTCAGGCTTGGCTGCTGTTCAGACACTCACACCCCCACCCCCACCCCCAACACACACACACACACACACACACACACACACACACACACACACACACACACACACACAGTGTTTGGTTTAGAGACACAGCAGCCACCAACAGTCCAGCTCTCAGCCTTTTCTACTCCGTGTTTGGGTTCCTTTGAGGTGGCTGCTGCTTTTGGTCTTTCAGGGGATAACATGTGTGTGTGTGTGTGTGTGTGTGTGTGTGTGTGTGTGTGTGTGTGTGTGTGTGTGTGTGTGTGTGACAGAGGTCTCTAGGACTTACAAAGCTGGCGTCACCCTCAGAGCATCACAGAATAGAAACTTTGCTCTCCGGTTCTTCTGTCCACCTCGATGGATGCTGAGGAGAGAAGAGGGGAGATTAAACATGAAGATTCAGCACTTTTTATATCCCATCTTTCATACAAGAAACGCAGCTCAAAGTGTTTTAGATTGAAAGAAAAAGAACAATTTAAATCTGCACTTATCAACATGAGTAACATGAGCAGTGAAAAAACACTGGTAGTGATGATTTTAGCCTCTTTTAGCTCCTAGTTTTGGTTTTACGGCACATTTCCTGTCTGTGTATAAAGTAATAATATAGTAAAGAGCTCCCATCACTGTAAAGTCTCCCAGTTACTTCTAAAATAACCTTTTAAGATTCTTGTTCCTGTCTGTAAATGTATTACTCGCCTCTGACTACAGACTCTCTGCTGCTCACTGGACCAACAAGACCAGACATACGCTGAAGCAGTTTTCTGTAGTTCTGGACCCAAACTGCAAACTGCAAGCAACTTCCTGCCTCTGAATTCGAGGACTGCACCCTCACACAAGGGGAACCACCTCAGAGTGTGTTTCCAGGTGTTGGGGAGTTGTACTGCCCCCCCGGGTCTAGACACTGTGGGTGCCTGTCCTACCTCCTACCTTCATGTGGGATCTCTCCATTATTTAATGACCTAACTTTTCCTCTAACACAGAGCAAACTTTACATGTTTAGCTCCTCTTCTAGGAAGGCTGTAAGTTTGATCTTTCATATTGTGGCTGTAATTGACCCTGCAGCCTCTAGGGGGCACTAGCAGGATTTTATACTGTTAAAATTTGTGCATGCACACGTTCACACCCCGAGATATTTTGGGCTGTTTTGGGGACATTAACCGCTGTGTTAAATCGAGCCGTCTTAGAGCACAGCTCTAATATGGAAGTAATGAAAAGTTTTGTGATCAGATTTTAGATTTAGAGGCGTTAGTTTGCTGGATTCCTGTTGGGATTAAACCAGATTAGTTTGTGGAGTGGAGGGAACCTGCTGAGAGAACAACAAACCAGCAGTAGTCCATGACTGAAATATCAAAATGTTCAGATTCAACTTGTTTCTGGAGCTCCATCAGTGCCTTGCTCAAAGACATTCACAGAGTTTGTAGTAGTAATACCAGGAGCTGTTTGAGCAGCAGGTTCCCTCCAGATTCCCGATGCTGATTTCCTCACAGAAGCCTCAATTAATGCAGCTCAGTTCAAATGAGCCTAAACACATTTATATGAATTGCTTGTTGGGTTCTAAACCCATAAATTGCAAATTTTCTTAAAAAGTAACTTAACACTAAAGACACATTATATGTTCAGTCACATTATTATACTAGCAATTGATTCTGCAGTTTTCTAGACCTCAAGACCAAAACAATTAAATGTTCCCGACCTATGAGATGTCATGTTCACTTTGATGCCACAGATGCTGAAAACCCAGGAATTATATTCTGTCTCTGGAGATCATCCAAAATTCATAGAACCATAGTTACATATGTAACATACAAGTGTCAAGTTGTTCTTTAAAATGAACAAAATATGTTAAGATAATTCATCTTTGTTGTTGCATACAGAGCCTGTTTTCATTTGACATTTCACATGGTTAAAGAGAACGGTAACTATTACTACTGGATCATGAGCTAAAATAAAATCAATTGAAAGATTGATGGAGACACACACACACACACACATACACACACACCCCTCCATCGTCAGTAAAGATCTCAGGTTCTTCTGGTGTGGATGCTGGTTGATTATTAGTGCATCATTAAACTCTGTGATTTTAGAATGGGGTCTGGCTTGGCGATCTTCTCTGGTGTTCAGAGCGAGAACAGCACATATTCACACTAAGATCTTTAATTATAATATACAGGTCTACCAGTAAGAGACACACACACTCACACTTACACACACACTTGCAGGAGGAAGTATCAAATCTCTCTCTTTACACTTCACTAACCAGAAAGAACGCTTTGTCCAAACACAACAAAACCATTAACAATGCTTCAGTGGTGGCACACTTTCACCCACACACTGACCTCTCCTCGAGCATCTTGTGACCCCACAGACAGCCAATGAGAGGGCTGGTAGCTGGTGATGTCACCAGGTGAGTGTCGGTGTATTGTCGAGGGAACAGAGGGAGGCATGCTGCCCGGCGACACCCGACTCCTCTCTACTGTTAGAGGTGTTAGTAACGTCTCATTAGCTGTCACTCATTTTGAACATAACCTCATTACTTTACCTGCAGTGGTTTAATGTTGTTGCCAAATGTAACAATGCAGTTTTTTGCAGAAATGAAGATGAAAAGATGATGGGAAGACCGTTAAATGTTCTTATAAGTATGATGATGAAACTCAGAATAAAGTAAAATACAGTCTTAACTTCGCAACTGCTACATGCTGTCTGTGTCACATCAGTCCAGTTTACAGCAGCAGCTGTTTTCATGATACTGTACACTATCATGACACACTGTACACTACCTGCTCAGCAAACAGCAGGAAGACAAAGTTAGAGACTAGCAAGAAAGTGAAGCATCAGCTAAAGAGGAGTTGGTGCTGGAAAGTTTGAGTGTTTAAATACCAAAGTTAAGTCACTGAACAAGGCGTTCAACGTGTGTTTTATAGAATAATCTGCTATCTAAGCAGTATTCATAATGTTTTACTGTTTCAGAGAGATTTCCATTGAGGGCATGGATTGGAGTAGGAACATCAAATCTCCATGCTCTTGTGAGATCTAAACATTTTGTCTTTTAGGAGTTTTGAACAAGCTTTAAATGAATGAAGTAGGTCTGGAGGTCAAAGGCAGAGTGTAACCTGGAGAAGGCCTTTGTTAGCGGTAGAGCTGAAAGCATCCAAGATGGTATCGTCGGCATAGAAAGGGACATTTATCGTGGGTGAACGGGTGCAACTGTGACCTCCAGTGTGCAGTGGGGAAGTTTGCAGCCGAAATTAAGTTTAGCACCAGTTCTGAGGTCATGGCCAGAAAATGGTGGATTGTTCCCTTCAGGTTGGGAGTAAGTTGCTGCCCCAAGCGAAGGAGTTCAAGTATCTCAGGCTCTCGTTCACGGTGGATTGGAGCAGCATCAGCAGTAATGCAGACGCTGTCGTGGTGAAGAGAGAGCTGAGTCTGAAGGTGAAGCTCTCGATTTACTGGTCAATCTCTGTTCCAGCCCTCAGCTGTGGTCCTGGTCTCTGGATGGTGACTGAAAGAACAAGACTGTGCGATACAAGCTGCCAAAATGAGTTTCCTTCTCATCCCTTCTGGGCTCACCTTTAGAGAGAAAGAGCTCAGACATCCAGAAGGAGCTCAGAGGAGAAATGCCGCTCCTTCCTGTTGAGAGGATCCAGCTGAGGTGGTTCAGGCATTTGATCAGGATGCCCCCTGGTTGCATCCCCCATGGAGGTTTTCTGGGAACCTCCAACTGGTAGGAGACCCCGCAGAAGACCCAGAACACACTGGAGCAATTACATTTGCTGTCTGGCCTGGGAACACCTGGGGATCCTGCAGGAGGAGCAGGAGGACATAGCTCAGGTGAAGGACGTATGGGCTACCTTTATTAGCCTGCTGCCACTGCAACCCAGACCTGGATAAGCACTGAAAAATGGATGAATGGAGTTATGTATAAAGAGTGACTAGCAGGGAGCCTAATATTGATCCTTGTGGGACACCTTTATCAACCATCTAGGGAGCAGAACCATCAGAACCCACTGAAAGCTGATTATTTAACAAATTGTTGTGATCAAAGGCATCAAAAGGTCACCTGACTCCACCTCTTCCTGCTCTCTCAAGCTGCCTGTCGAAAAAGCTACAGACTAGTCCTTCCTCTGCAAGAAAATATAAATAGAGCCCATACAGCAGCATCGCTTCAGGAGACCCTCGAGGGACCACTACAACCTGCAAGACCAGGGTCGCGTGTGCTAGGGGTCACCCAGCTAGCGAGCTCCTCCACTGGCTCTGATCACCTTCTTACAGCATAAGTAACGTTAGCCGAGTTAGCAAGGCAGAGACGGATCCCATTATCCTGCATTACCTCCCTTATCTGGCAGAATCCAGATGAGGAGAACTCTTATTGATTGAGATGTAAATGTAAAGGCCAGTGATCAGATCCAGATCTCAGGTTAACACCAGGAGGAGATGGGGTCGTGTTAATGTAGATCAACTGATGTCTTTATGTCTGTAGCATGTGAACCAACTGGTTTCCCCCCCCAGTCTGTGATGGGAGCCTGGGGCGAGCAAGGTTAGAGGCCTGGAGGTGTTTTCTCTCTCTCAGGGCTTTAATTGTCCCTGAGCTCCCAGCAGGTCGCCATTGTGGACGTAAAGGAAGCTTAGCAGCACGAGGCCAACGGCCAGCCACACACACAAACACAGCCCTACACACACACACACACACACACACACACACACACACACAGCCCTACACACACACACACACAGCCCTACACACACACACACACAGCCCTACACACACACACACACACACACACACACACACACACACACAGCCCTACACACACACACACACACACAGCCCTACACACACACACACACACACACACACACACAGAATGAAGATTAGAGCAGGTAGACTGATGTGTGTGTGTGTGTGTGTGTGTGTGTTAGGAGGGCATTACATGTCCCGTGTGTCCATGTTTGTGTTTTGAGGGGGGTAGTTAATGTGTGTGTGTGTGTGTGTGTGTGTATGTGTGCAGTGACCTCCTGTGCAGAAGTCAGGCGTTCCAGCCTGTTGTCTTTAGTTCGTCTCCGCGGGGGACAAACACACTCAGGATTAACCAGACAGGTTAACACACACACACACACACACACACACACACACACACACCTGTGTATTATGTATGTATTCATTCATTTTCTGGGAATTGTGTGGTCGTCTGTGATTACTGTGTGAGGCTTTATGTGTATTACAATATTATAGTTGATAGATTTCTATATTGTATTAAGCTGCAGAAGCTAAATCAGAACAGATTTTATATGAACAGTAAGTAAACATAACTCTGCAACAACAGATCTCATGTTGAGACTCAGAGCAGCAGTGAGTGTCTCACAGCCTGATATATAAAAACTATTAAACACATGAGTGAGCCTTCATCACCGTCAACACACACACTGGAGTTTATTTACACACCGTCCTGCTGCCCCAAACACTCACCACAGCACCACATGTGGATTCATCTGCTGCTGAAAGTAGTCCCCAACAAAGTCACTATTTCCTCCTGTTTGTTAGATACAAACTACAGCGAGCAGCTGTTTTAAACATGAAACTATATATTTGTGTTTTTAAAGATTTACATCTTCAGTAGGAACCAATGGGCTCGGAGCTGAGAGCCACAGACAGGAAGTCAGACAGGACTGAGAGCCACAGACAGGCAGTCAGACAGGACTGAGAGCCACAGACAGGCAGTCAGACAGGACTGAGAGCCACAGACAGGAAGTCAGACAGGACTGAGAGCCACAGACAGGAAGTCAGACAGGACTGAGAGCCACAGACAGGAAGTCAGACAGGACTGAGAGCCACAGACAGGCAGTCAGACAGGACTGAGAGCCACAGACAGGCAGTCAGACAGGACTGAGAGACGGACTAACATGTTGTTGGTTTGAGTCTGAAAATGAGGTTTGATGACAATAATGAAAAATACAGAATATCATCCATTTTTGTTTGAATAATACTTTATTGGAATTGTCAGTGGACAAAGCTGTGTTGGGGTCAGTCTACAGTGTGAGAGTAGAAGCTGTGCGTGAACACAATGTTTATTAATGCTTTTTTATTATTATTATTATTATTATTATGCTTATTAAAATCACACTGTGTTAGAGATTGAGATTATATGGTGATTTATTGGTATGTTTGAGGATATTAAATGACAATTTATGGATCCTGCAGGTTGATTTTAAGATATTCTACTATTCCTGTGTAGTGAACTAGATATCATTGGTTGTGTATGGGAATTGCATGGTGGTTTATGGTCACTGAGTCAGGGTCTGTGGTTAATGCATGAGGGTTAAAGGTGGTTTAGGAGATGGAACGTGGTTTAAGCTTCCCTTAAAGAGGTTTGAAGGTATTAAAGGCGACTGTGTGAGGGTTTGTAAGAGGGTTTCTGGGTTTCAGGTTTTTATGAGTGAACATGTTTGAGTGCAGTGGCAGATTGTTTAAAGGCCAGTAAAGTCAGGTTTAGTGTGTATCTTTGGTGGGAGTGGTTGTCAGAGTGTGTCAGAGTGTGTGTGTCAGCAGTGCGTGTGTGTGTGTGTGGACGTCCAGTAGAGAGCAGGCTTCTGGCAGTCAGGCAGCCACCGCTGTTGTCCAACAAATCCTGCCGTCCGTCCCCCTGTTATTAGGATCCCAGCAGGGAGGAGGACTAAGAAGGGGGGCGTGCAGGGTTTAACATCTGTCCCACTGAACCTGAGTTAGACACCCAGGTAGCCCACCTGTAGCCCTCTGCCGCTCGATTCTGCCCGACTGAGGGATAATTAGCTGCTAACTGCTGCCAGGACCGGAGGCTGTTTGTTTAAATGTCTGTCACCATTAACTTTCATCTGACGCCCAGTTTCTCTCCACAGGAACACGAGTTTGATTTTACCCGTATGTACACGAACACATGTTGTGGACTAATATTGATGATTCTGTGTGAGTCATGCAGATGATCAGGACCTCTAATAACAGCCGGGTGCAGACCAGTGTGAGCTCAGAATATTCTGTAAAAAGGTGTACTGTTGTTTTGAAAACCTTGTATCTATGGGGATTAATAAGTCATGGCAGATTCAATATTCAAAGGTTTTATTTGTCACATGCTGACAGAAGATATGCAGTAAACTGTAGCATGGCATCCTCATGAGGCAGTGCTGTCAAGAATAAGATGTAGAATAAGAGATATAGAATATACACTTATATTACAAATATTTATCACTTTTTATAGTTTAATTTTGAACCTTATCATTAGGTTGAACCATGTGTAGAGAAACAGGAAACAAATGGAGAAAAGTTTTGGTTCTTTTGTAATAATTGGTCCTGAACAGCCATTAACAGATTCAGCTCCTGCTTGGTCCTTTCTCACTAGGTTTAAGATCTTGAATACAAGACTTTACGTGGTTATGATGTATGAATACGCACAATGAGTCGCCATCTCACACATGTTGCTCTGAGGTGTTGACTGATAGCTGCACACATAGTGTTACTGAGCTTCAGGAGTCCTTCTGTACTGGGAGCAGCCCAGTACGACCCCAGTCTGCTGCTCTGGGTTTCTGGAGCTCAAAGGCACTTCAGCAGGGACTCATGTCACTAAATTAAACCAGCTGGCTGCCAAACAGAGGGTCAGTAATCCCCCGACCTG
Organism: Macquaria ambigua; assembly: GCA_008360985.2. Lineage (NCBI taxonomy): Eukaryota > Metazoa > Chordata > Actinopteri > Centrarchiformes > Percichthyidae > Macquaria > Macquaria ambigua. Next base: position 50,465 of record VMKM01002589.1, read on the forward strand.
CTGCCTGCCGGTTGGGTTTTGGTTAACTACGGCAACCTGGAGGCTCCGTTTAATTGGCAGAGGGTGTTCTGATCCACTGGCAACAAACGAGAGCTCAGCATGATGCCTGGCAACAACAGAGACACATCAAAGAGGAGCTGAGAGGACGACCTGCTGGCCGACACTCCCATACACACCCCCTGCCAAACACACACACACACACACACACACACACACACACACATCTTACTTACATCCAACTAAAAAAAAAATCTCCTTTCCCCATCAGTTTGGTTTGACCTCGCTGTACCTCTGTGGCTCTGACATATTTGATGGAAGTAATGATAATAAGAAATTTACTGGGTATTTATTGGCTGTTTTGTAAATCTTTCCAAAGCATTTGACATGTTGACCAAAGCTGCCACAGAAGTTACAGAGACCAGGTGTAGCCGACAAAGCCCTCCGATGGTTCTTTAGCTAGCTTCATGGTCTGGTGTTCCACAGGGGTCAATTTTGGGGCCCTTATAGTTTAATTTGCATAACTGCTCTTTCTGATGTTCGTAAACTGGCATCTGATTTATTCATTTGAAAGTTTTTGCTCTCAAGTCTCAGGTCAAGTCTTTCAGGAGTCATGTCTTACAGCCGCCAAGTCTCAAGTACTCATTTTTAGCATGTATGCTAGCAGCATCACTCTATGGATGGCAATGTCAGTCTGTCAGTCGGTCGGTCACTGTGGTCCAGACTGAAACATCTCAACAACTATTATGGGATGGATTGTGATGAAATGTGGTTCATCGTTCATGTTCCCCTCAGGATGAACTGTAATAACTCTGCTGATCCTCTGACTTTTCATCTAGCGCCATCATCAGGTCAACATGTTAATGTGTCCAACACTTGCAGAACTACAGACATTCCCATCAGCCTCAGCTGCACTCTGCTAATCAGCTAAATGTTAGCATGCTAACACACCAAACTAAGATGGTGGACATGTTAAACGTTAAACCTGCTAAACATCAGCATGTTAGCATCGTCATTCTGTGCATCTTAGCATGCTGACGTTTAGCATCTTAGAATGTTAGCATTTAGCTCAAAGTAACACTGTGTCTTAATGCAGCCTTACAGAGCTGCTAGCATGGCTGCAGACTCTTAGTCTGGTTTAGTTCTCTGGGATTTTACCAGGTCAAACTTGAGACTCGAGTGTTCTTACTCCCAAGTCTTTATGGAGTTTAGTCTCAAGTCCAACAGCCGTCAAGTCTCAAGTCTACAGCTCTGTGTTTAACTCCTCCAGACACCTTTGACTGTTAGCTCCTTGTTCTCCTAAAACTTTGTGTTTTCTGCAGTTAATGTCACGTCCAGGAACTAGAAAGCATCAGAAAACAAAGATGGACGGTACAACAGTAACAGAGTCTGTCCTTCCTGCTCCACATCACATCATCTCTGCTCCTCCGGGGATTCAAACCAGCGACCTCCCGGTCACATGCCCGCTCCTGCAGACTCCACATATGGCTGCTGCTGCTGCGTTCACACTGCTGCTATTTGATGTGCAGCAGGCCCCCTGGCGGAGGTGATTAACCCCCCTCCACGACCACTTAACCAGCCACAAAAGCTAATGAGAAAAGTCAAATATAATGGTTGGCCGGGGGGGGCCCAGATTTCTGCCTCAGCTGGAGGTGAAGAAACGTCTGCTGCAAGATGGACGACAGGATGGTTAGACTGAACTCAGCGTTTACATTATACTACATTATATTATACTATATTATTATAAACCACAAAACCCAGTCAGTCAGTGGAGAAGGTGACCTTTGACCTCTGGTTTGAAGAAGAGATCAATGTTCACTGCAACTTCAACTTTTCCTGCCAGGTGATCTCTTCAGTTCTTCCTCCATCGGAACAAGAACAAAACTGTCCTTTCCTCTTTCATCTCCTTCTCTCCTCTCGCTTCCTCTTGTCTTTTCTCTTTGTCACCTAATCTCTAGTTTCCTCCTCTCCTCTTCTTTCCTGTTTCCTCCTCTCCTCTCCTCTCCTCTCCGTTAATGTGTCACCTTGTTGGTATGTCAGTTTGTGAATTAGATTCCTAATTGTTGCTGCAGTTTAACTGACCTGCTGTCAGATTACAGGTTAACTCAGCAGAGGTGTGTGTGTGTGCGTGTGTACAAAGCAGTATAGTATCAACTCACACAATCAGTTTCACCAACTAACCATCTGATCCAACATCAGACAGTAGTACTCAAGTACTCAACTTAATCAAGTGTCTAATACTTAATAGTACTGTAATAAAGAGTACTGTACTACAGACAGTACTGTTCAGTACTATAATATACTCTTGTATCAGTAATACTCTGAACTATACAGTACTATTCAGTACTGTACAACACAGTTAACTGTGTGTACCATACTATACAGTACTCCTGCACTAAACTGTACTGTAAGGTTACTTTTCTGTACTATGCAGAACTATTCAGTACTGTACAGAATTCTATATATATGTATACAGCAGCCTGCTATTACTGCATTATACTATACTGAGGTATAATGATATTATCCTGATATACTGCACTGCATTATGCAGTACTATGCTGTACTACACATTACTATATTATAGTATATACTAGTCAGTACTATATTTAGTACTATGCTGTACCACAAGCTGATGACTCTTAAAGCAGCTCTCAGGGTGAAGTTACCAAAAGTATTTTAAAGGTTTTCTGTCAGGCTGGAAATACACCAAACATGACGAGGTGGAGTTTTTTTTTTACTTCAAAACACACAAACTGTTTCCTGCCGGACTCTCTGATCCGTTCTGATCCGGTTTTCCTACCGGACTGAAGGACCTCACCTTTACAGCGCTGCAGCGAGGACACACACACACACACACACACACACACCTGTCTGTCTGGGTGTCACGGAGCTGCGGTTTGAGCTGCTGGAGTTTTTTTTCTCTCTGCTTCAGTCTGCGGAGAGTCTCACACAGGACCCCTCATCAGCACTCCTCAGGACTAATCAGGACTCATCCGGACCCTCTCACTGCTTCTCTTTAAAACAGCTTCATTCAGGATTTACGTGCAGAAAAACAGCTTTTTATCTTTCTCTGCACTTGGAGAGTCTGCAGCGCGCATTTACGCACAGCCTGGCGAAGCACGTGCATCCTGAAAACGAAGATCTCAGCATTGTTTCAGCGCTCTCATCCTCGGTGAGTTCACGTGTGTTCATGTCGAAGCTGTTTTACAGATAATAAATGATTCATATGCAGCCGGGCAGTTGACCTGTTTACTGACAGAATGACAGGTTTGATGTTTGGAGGGTTTTTTGAATGGAGTCTGGCGGGTAGCAGACAGAACTGTTGTTCTGGGAGATGAGACGCAACAGGTGGAGCAAAGTTCTTAAATCCTGCAGTAAAAGTTAAAATACTAAATTACTAATTTTGCCCACGTTAATAGAATTTTGGAAACGAATTTGGGATTTCTGTCAAAGGTCAAAATCGCAAGAATTTTACTGTACAGCAGGAGACTGGCTCATCGTTTGCGCATGAAACTTAACTGTTCAGTGTAACAGCAGATGAACAAGATAAATGTATGTATATAAGATAAATGGTGCTAATGGAATAAACCCGTAAAATCGTCCTACCTATTCTGCACAGTGCTTATGTAAATTGGGAAAACCAGCTGAAGCCTGTCATTCACGGTAGAGACGCAGCTTAATGCTGAATTTATTTCAGTCCAATATTCCATTTTTTTTCTAGTGAATCCATCCTGATATATTTACTATTTTATCTATAATTTAATCAGTTAAATGCATAATGTATAATAACGATAATAGTTGAAACCTTTTTCTGATTTGTTTTAATATTTTTAATGTTATTTAGTGATGTTGAGTGAAAATTCCCACAGTAATCCTTCAGGGACTTACAGTCTGTATACATGGTGAGTTTTAGTGAGTTTTCTGTGGCGTGCTATTGGACCTGCTAATACACTATATGGCCAAAAGTATGTGGACACCCTGTCTGGGTCTGTTTTTCCTGGTTCGGGCTTCTTAGTTCCACTGAAGTGAAATCTAAATGCTGCAGCTCATATTGATGTTTTAGATGATTCTTCATCTCGTTCCTGTTTCAACACGACAACTCGTCCCTGAGCACAAAGCAGCTCTTTAAAGAACTGCTTCTCCCAGTTTGGTGTGGAAGAACTTGACTGCACAGAGTCCAGACCTGAACCACATCCAACACCTGTAGCATGAACTGGAACCCCGACTGTGAGCCAGACCTGATCCCCAACATCAGTGCTGGACCTCACTGATGCTCTGGTTCAGCAGGTTCAACGTCAAGTTACACCATCACCTGTGGGTTAAATATGAAGGTGTCCACATACTTTTGGCCATGTAATGTAGAAACTGTTTTATTCCACTTAGTTAAACGTCTGAGAGAAAGTTTTAACCGTAACTTAAAATGTGAAAGTGACTGAAGTGTTGATCATCACCATATCAACACACAGTCAGCTGGCACTGCTGAGCACACACACACACACACACACACACACACACACACACACACACCCTCCCTCCCTTCCTTTCATTCACACACAAACTCTCTCTGTGTCTCTGTAGGGAATCCCTCTCCTCCTCCTCCTCTTCTTCTTCCTCCTCCTCCTCATCATCACCTTATGCTCCAGGACTTGGCCCTTGGCCCTGACACTGTTGACGTTTCCATGGAAACCCTGGCCTCGGTTTGGGCCCGTGACCCCTGTGACCCCTGTGACCTCAGCGAGAAGCAGCAGGAGGCGTCGTGTGTGTGGGGTGAGTCCCGGTGAAGAAGTACTCACAGTAAAAGTAGCAACACTGCAGTATAAAAATACTCTGTTACAAGTATTCATAAGTACTGACAGCAAAATGTACTTAAAGTATCAAAAGTAAAAGTACTCGTTATTCAGAACAGCCTCTACTGGAGTTTTATATTTGTACAGAATTTATACTTTTGGATTTTTATACTGATTAATTAATGTGTACGCAGCATTTTAATGTTGTAGCTGCTCCAGATCATTTTATACTGTTAAGCAGTTAAATGGAGAGAAATGTAGTAGAAGTAGAAGTATAAAGTAGCATAAAATTGTACTTAGTTACTGCATTCATAGCAATAGTTTGACAAAAACACTTCTTCTTTTAGACAGTCAGATGTTCAGATTGATGCCTCTCATGTCTGTAGCTAAATATGAAGCTACAGCCAGCAGCTGGTTAGCTTAGCTTAGCATAAAGACTGGAAACAGGGGGAAACAGCTAGCCTGGCTCTGTCCAAAGCTAACAAAATCCACCTCCTCTAGAGCTCACTGATTAACACGTTATTGCTTGTTTAATCTGGACAAAAACCAAAGTGTAAAAACTACCATTCACTGTTTCACTGGGTGCAGCCGGAGCACAGAGTTAGCACCCGCCACATGCTGGTAAAATATGCAGGTGGCTGGTAGATTTGCTCCACTCACCACCAGCCAAAAAACAATGGTCATCTATTGAGTGGCTAGTAAAACTGGAACATTCACTAGCCATTTGGCTGGTGGACAAAAAGTTGACTTTGCACCCTGGTGTAGCCTGACCTCTGCGATCTGTATGTTCGGTCACAAAGACTTCTCAGTGCAAATAAATAAATAGATTTAATATAATAATAAATATAAAATAAATACACAGTAAACGAAAAAAGAAAACCAATGGTTTGAGCTGAGAAGTCAATGTGAGGGAGTCGCGGAGTAACGGAGGGTTACAGCAGTTACTTAATGGACTATTTCTTTGCCAGGACTAGTGGCCATACAACCAGTGGAGACTTCAGGAAGCTACTGGTCGCGGCCAAGAAGTAACATGACGGCACACGACCCCTGTAAAATGGCAAATTATGGTTTTTACACTCTGTTTCTGTGCAGGTTACACAAACGAGATACAACGTGTTCATCAGGGAGGTTTAGAGGAGCTGGGAGGTGGATTTTGTTCACTTTAAACAGAGCCAGGCTAGCTGTTTCCCTCTGCTTCTAGTCTTTATGCTAAGCTAAGCTTACCAGCTGGCTGTAGCTTCATATGAGAGAGTGGAGAGAGAATCTGAACATCTAACCCTCCGCAAGAAAGAGAATGTGTTTTCCCAAAATGTTGAAGTATTCCTTCAATGTAGCATTATAATTGATTTTATTATTAGCAGCAGTGGTTGGAGTATTATTCTAGAAACACCGTGGAGCCCAGCAGAACATACAGAACGTACAGTCCAGCTGTTGCTTTGCTGACTGAGGTCGCCTCCCTGTGAAAGAAGCGTTTCTATTTTTCTTTAAATGCCACATTCAGCAGAGAGGGACTCATTTATCAACCTAAAGAGTTTCCTGGGTGTCTCTGTGAACTCTGCGTAACCAAACGCTCCGGCAGGTTCCACTTGAGCGATCTGTCTCCACGGAAATATCCGGAACGGTTTATATTAAGATTCATCTTTTAATTTTCTCCACGTCTTCTCGCTCAGAAGGTTCAATTCATCAAGTTGATCTGAAATGTAATCTGAGGTGGTTCCTCCTGAACAGCTGAGCAGCAGCTGACTGCTGAAACTCACAAGCTGCAGTTCCTCTGATGGCCACTAGATGCTGCTCCAAAAGACTCTGACTGTACTGACAACAGCTCAGTTATAGTGGTGGAAAGTACAAGTACATTTACTGCAGTTCTATGTTCAAACATTCTGAGGAACTTGTACTTTACTTGAATATTTATACTTCCTGCTGCTTCATACTTCCACTGCACTACATTTATCTGACAAATATAGTTACTAGTTATTTTACAGAACTTTGATTTATTGCCATTACAACAAATGTTGTTAGGAAAGCCATCATATAAATAAAATATTAGAATACATAAACGATCATAAAAATAAAAGATACGCTGAAAACAAAAATCATGAGTCGAATAATCTGAACATACACAAAATACCAAAGATAGAAGAAAACAAAGCTGTAAGCAACATAAAAATGCAGCTTACACACTGAAACAGGTCCTTCTGTGTAATGAGTACTTAGATAATGATACTACTGTACTTTGACTTAGGTGACATGCTGAATGTAGTACTTTTATTGGAATGGAGTATTTCTACACTGTAGTATTGTACCAAAGTAAATGATCTGAATACTTCTTCCATCACTGCTAATTAAATATTTTGAGAAATACTTTTTCATTACATTTTAAAAGTAACAAAGTGCTCCCTCTGTCTGCCTGTCTGTCTGCCTGTCTGTCTCTCCGTGTGTCAGAGTCTCAGTGTGTATTTAACAGCTCTCCCCCTGCTGGTCTGATGTGGACGGAGCAGCTCTCCCCTCACCTCCAGAGAAACAAACAGGTACCAACACTCTGACAACACCAAGTCAATGTTTCACTGTGCATCACTAAGTTTTATCTACTATTATTTTACTGTAGCAACAAGAACTGCTTGTTTGTCTGCTGGTCTTTGTTTTCTTTTTTGAGTTAGTAAATTATATGTACAGTCACATTTATATATATTTCCAGAGTAATTCTGTCATCTTGACTGAAACAAGAGAATTTGTTTTTTCCATTAACTGATCAGGACCTCCTGACGTGGTCGAGTCCTGTTGTGTATCTGACTTTGGCATCAGTATGATTTTAAACTTTCCCCAGCTTCAGGACACTCTGCTGCAGAGAGAAGAGGAGCTAGCCAGACTGCAGGAGGAGAACAACAAACTCAGAGAGTTCCTCAACTCTTCTTTTGTGAGGAACCTGGAACAAAAGGCAAAGGTCTGTTCACTACCATAACCTTTATCGCTGGGGGACTCACCACAGACAGATTAAAAACTAATGGTCAGAATCAAAGCAGTGGATGTTGAGATATCCTTATTTTAAGTCCCTAGAATGCATCAAACTCCCAAAACACTGCTTCCTACAATTTCCATAATGCAACTGGATTTTGTGAGACCTTAACTGCTTCCTAAACACCTACGTCTTTCAAACTCCACCAGTTCTTGTGACAGAGACTTTTTGTTATAAATCTGTAGTCCCAAGCACAGCCTGAGAAATGACTCTGATCATCAGGGTTATTTTTTAAAACTCCACTTAAACTCTCCTTAGCCACAGAAGACATCATACAACTGTTTTGACAAGCTGAGTAGTGCTAACCATGACCAGTAAACTGAACTTGTGTTAAATTGGCACAGTGCCTCAGTTTCAAAGAGGCACTTCTGAGAGTAATACAGGTTACAAGCTATGATGTGAGATTATCAAGGTAAGATCACAAACATTCACCGAACCATTGCAAAAGTTATGTGATATTGTTCTTTTGTTCAATCGGAAAAATGTTGGAGCTTCCCAATGGACCCCAACTGCACCAACTCGTGCTTTCAGCTGCATTGATACACAACAATAATAAGTTTGAACTTTTACATGCCTTTCATTTTTATGTCCCTGTGATCGATTACCAATCTCCTCCAAGCCTCGCAAGTTGATTTTTGTGGATATTAATTGAAACAAATCAGTCCACATCATTCTCATCGTGTTTGCCAATTAAAATATTGGCCTTTCTCAAGTATAAAAAGTTTCAGTCCATCTTACAATTGATTTTATGAACATAATGAGCGCAGAACCAGAAAGGGGTAAATATGCCCTCTTGCTCTGTCCTTGTTCCCCCCTCATAGAATCTAATCATTGACAGAAGGAGGAAGCTGAAGAGAAACCTGATGTACGGTGATGATGGACCTTTCCAGAACTGCAGTCATCAGCTCCTAACCTCCCAGCAGGTGAGCAAGAGAGTCTGCAGGAACCTCACTGCCGAGTTCTGCTCCGAGTCCTCAGAGACAACTTCCTCCTCAGAGCCAAACTTGGACCTCTGGGTTCTACGAACGCTGGGACTGAAGGACCGAGACACCATCGATACGTCCAATGACTCCTCCTCCTCGTCTGGATACAGCCTCAGCAGTTTAGTTTATGACGCTGCAGTCACCTCTTCCTCGTCCTCTGAATACACCCTCAACTCGTCTTTCAGCCCCTCAGTCGACACGTCTATGCCTTCTTCTGTCCACAGCTACTGCCAAAGATCCACACATCAAACTGATTATAGGTACAATGCTGCCGAATGCCAAGAAGCAAACTGTGGTAATCCTGCCAAGTCACCTCAGAACTGCACAACTTTTCCAGGTCAACTCTCTGACTTCACTGCCACTGGACTGACCAGACAGTATGAATCTCCTGAAGCTGTGATCAGGAGCTACAACATATCAACCGCCTTTCAGTCTCCACCACTAACAGAAGAACTACCCTTCAACCCGTCAACAGACAGGGCAGAGATCTGTTCCATCACAGCCTCGAGTCGAGTCCAAACTCTGGAGGGAAACCAAGCAAAACATCCGACTTACTGGTCTCCAGTGAGAGGCAGCCAGACACCATCACAGGACACAATCCAGTTCAGTCCAGCAGGAGAAAGAATCCCTTTCTCTCCCATCTTGTCTTCGAGTCCTGTCATAAACCACTTATGGACACCTGTCCACGGCGGCAGCTCAACAAGTCCGTCAGCGGGATCTCAGCTTCCCGCCACGCCTCAGACGCCTCGCAGTCGGACAGATTTGGCGTTCAGTATGTCCCTGAGCCCGTCCAGCAGCGTCAAGACCCACAGCTTCCCCCAGGGACAAGCCTTTGTTAGAAAGGACACAGAGGGAAAGTGGAACTTCACCTGGGTGCCCAGACAAGGACCATAGGCAGCTTGATGGTCTTCCCTCAAAAGGATCTCAGAAAAGCTCCAGATTTCGTGTCGTTTTTAACTAAACAAGTGTCCCAGGACAAACTTTTAGGACTGTAAGCCCATGTTGAACTGTTAGACATGGGCCCTCTGGACCCTCAATGTGGTGTTGATTATACAAGTCAATGCAAAGAGCAAAACAAAGACATTAAAAGACCCTCGGGCAACACTTTATCCCCCTCAAAGACCTTGATATGATACGGTTTGATGGGAAGTTGGTTCCTCTGATAACTTGCCTTTTGTTTGTTAAGACATTATGATCCTGATGTCATTAATGATCTCATTCCGATTTTGAAAAAGCCGTGTTGCATTTTGTTTGTCGTTCAACTCATTAGAAAGTTTAGAATATATGAGTGATGGAAAAATACAAACTTAAACTGTGGTACCATGAGACTAACCACCGTGTTTTAGGATTTACATCTAGAGCCAAACTGTGATGGTTATGAGACATTTTAGGTATGTAGCTAATTAGATCCAACTTACGACTGTAACATTAAACATTAAGAGGACTGCCTAAAATGTTTATATACTGAGGTGTTTATTTAGTTCGTCTGTGAAACTGCCACATAAAAATATCACTGATGAGCCTTGTGCCACTTTGTGTTCCTTGTTACATATTAAACACAATGCAAAACCTAAACGTGGTGCCACAAATCGATAATTGCCTGAGAACAAAAGACATGCACTGATTTTTTTTTGAGAGTTATCAGAATTGTGGAACCTGGTACTAACGAGTAACTACAGACGACATGACATGTTACTTTACAGTAAGCGCTAAAAATGAGCTTACAGAGAAATACAACAAATCAATGTAATGTTAGAGCTGCCCCTGATTGGTTGGAGGGTTGGGTGATGTCCAGTTGAGGTCACTGCCATTGTTGCTAACCCTGTTTTCACTACAGATGAGTTTTTAAAACATATTTTGCAACAATATTCAAATATCAAACAAGACATTACTAGAAATTAACTTCTGTAAGGTAACAGTTGTACAGCAATATCTTGTAGCGCACTAGCTAGTAGCATGTGAGCCATCTAGCTAGTTTGCCAAATAAACACAACAAAGCACTTTTGAACACAGGGTAAGCATCTACTGGATTTGTGACCGACTGCAAATGACACCACAGAGCTTTTGCACTGTAGCTGTAATTTTACCAGATGCTCATGAAACACCATTAGCTGAAATACAACCCTTACAAAATAACATGGATTCTTCATTCATTTCACAGGTGATGAATTCACATACTGGCACATAATGCAAGACTTCTCATGTGCAAACAACAATTTCACGCCGTCGCTGTCCTGTGAGAACCAAGTATCTCAGAAACATCAACTTTTCCTGAACAAAGAAAAACAGCTGTGTTTACTGCATTTATCAGATAATTCTGTGGCTTTTTAAAAGGTTTATTTAGCTTAATAAGAAGGGGGATTTTCTCAACCCATACAGAAACCCTTCAGTTTATCTTCAATCAAAATCACAACTTTGAGATACACTCTGCTGCACATGGTTTTCACTAGACATTGACGATGTAATGTCAATGTCAAAGTTTTCTGTTTCAAACAGCTGTCTGAATACCACATGTACGCCTTCATCATGTGAGCTAAATCACATGTGAAATGTCCATAACATTAAATGTGCATATATTTCAATTCATCACGTGAAATTATAGTTTTCATGTGATGTCTTACATTTCACATGTGAAACCTCTGGAAATATTGTGTCTACATCATGTAAAATGTCTCCACATGCGATTAACATGTAAAGTGTGCTTCATATTGTTTGTGAGATTGTTGTTTCCACATGTGATGTCAGAACATCTGCAGGTCACGTGTCTACATGAGAAAGCCTCTGTCATGTTACAAACACATTGCTGCCATAATGTTGGTGGAGTCGGCCGTGTCACAGATATCTGCTCATCTGCAGCGCCTCCTAAAGCAACAATATAAAGTCAGAGGCGACGGAGACTCATTCGAAGGGAACGTGAAGCAGCTGAGGTTTTAAATCACTAACAGGCTGTTTGTGTGCTGTAACATTTGATCTGAACGTGTACAGAATGTAATGAGAGAAACTGTAACTGACTGCAAACTGTGGACTAACAGAAAAAAACTGATTCGCAGAAACGTCTGAGTCGTCTGTTTATTTTACAACCTGCACCCGTCCTACTGAAACCTCACATCTCCAGTCAGACCCAAAGAATCAACCAGCAGTGTATATCACTGAGTACTGTACTTGTACAAATATGAGGTACATGTACTTTACTTGAGTCTTTTCATGCCACTACATCTCAGAGGGAAATATTACATCTGACCGCTTTAGTTACTGGTTAAGATTTTTGCACACAAAACACAATAAGAGTATAAAATGTGATGTTTCATACACGCTTAGTGAAACGATTAGTCGATTAATCAATTAGTTGATTGACAGAAAATTAATGGTTGAAGTGATTTTTGCTGCTTTTCCTTTGAATGATGTTAATAATGTTGAGGTTTGGACTGTTGGTTGTGAAGGAGTCACTTTGGGCTCTGGCTCATTGTGATCAATCGATCAATCAATCAATCAATCAATCAATCAATGGATTCATGGAGAATCTACTTTCTTGCTCCCGCCCCCAGACTCATCTGACCAATAAGTGGAGTGAACGTTCCCACCTGGTTTGTAGCGATGCATTTTTCTGTCTGTGAAAAGAAACCGAACCAAGTTTACAAACTCAACTGATTCGGACCAGAGCCGCCAACCAACTACAGGTGTGAAAATGCCCTTATTTATACACAAGGTGAGATGAGGTGGGCCCGCGTAGTAAGTGGGCGTAGACTAAAAGTCTTCAGTGCTGCATGAGCGAGGGATGAACCCCACTACCAAAGGCCTTGAGGCTGCGCCTTTACTCTTAGCTTCTGGAGTTACAGTACGTAACAAACTTTCACGCCTATTTATTTTAAAAGAGTGGCGGCCAATGGGGAAACGCCAACAATCGACCGACCAATGGTGTAACTTCATCACACGGACAGGCCTTCGCCCCCCCTTTGCGGCAGTCCAGCCAAAAACAAGACCAACATGTCCAACCAGCGCTTCCTTCTTTATGGATTCTCAACAAAAACTGTGTGTTCATTACATGTCACACTGAGGTGGCTCTACTAAACTCTGTTGAGGCATGTCAAATAACAATCAGAAGCAGGCCTGCAGATACAGTTTTGTATACATATATAAAACATATATGGTGTGGCCAGTATTTATTAAGCAGCTGTATGTTACACAGCTTTATGAGAGGCTATGTAGTAAGATGCAGTTGCTTCCACTTTAATTAAGCTTCATTCTCATTAGGCTTCATTCATCCACAAAAGTGACGAGCCAATCACCTTCTATCTCTGGTGGGGGGGCACCATCCCACTGGCCCCACCCCTGCTCGTGCACATTATAAACGTTTCCCCAAAATCCGGCCTGACATATCTGGTATCTTTGGAAACATTTGGAGTTCAAATGAAGTTCAGAGTGTTGGAAACCAGGAGCAAAGCTACCGGAGGCTGTGACAGGTTGCAGCTGACAGTTAGTGAATATACTACAGTCAATAAACATGATTTTTCTGATCTTGTTTATCATCTGCTGACACCTCAAATTCATCTTGCAGCCCCTTGTGTTGGTCCTGATCCTCAGGTTGGGAACTGCTGGTCTAAAATATGGTTTGCTGTGGCGTTAAAATTTCCCTTCATTGGAACCACGTAGCCTGAACCCACCCAGGAAAAACAGGCCCAGACTGAAAGTACATCACAGTATGAGGACAGGAAAGGGTTGTCCACATACCTCTGGCCAAGTAGTGCACTTCTTAATGACCCCTACGCCCGTCTGTGTGTCACGAGGCAGCTTTTATAAAATGAGACACTGTATTTTAGATTTTGTTGGGATGTTTCTCCTCAACACGTCAGTATCTTCTGTCCGAAGTGTCGGATTCAGGGCTGACTGAGTAGAACCGGACTTGTTAAAGTGTCTCTCTGCGGTTCAGTTCGACGGCCTCTCAGTCTTTAGCTCAGTTACCAGTTAAACCAGTCTGGCCATCCTCCTCCTTGCCCTCAGCTCCCTCTCTTCTCAGGAACAAAAGGAGGCAAGTGGCTCCCTGGAGACGTCCCCACCTCCTCCTCCACCCTGATCCGCCCCCCACAGGTAACGATGGTGGGGCTTTTTCTCCCTGGGGGTTCCCAACACAGGGTCCCGGCCCTGCCCCGGGTCCCCTGAGAGCGAGCCGAGGCCGAGGGAAAGTCGGGAGCGAGATGTGTCCGTGGCGGGCCGACCGAGTGGTCTATCTCTAATGACAAGGTAAGACCTGCTGCAGATGTCCGACAGATTGGAGGCTCTTTCAGGGCAGGAGGCCCCGGAATGTGAAAGGAGGGCCGCTCAGGATCACAGGCTCTGTTGTTGTCGGCGGGCTGAGTGCGGGCCAGGGAAAGGGGTCATTAAAGAGGCCGGCCGGCTGAAACTCAATCCGCCCCGGCTGATCGGGAGAACGGCCTCACCGCCACCTTCTCGCAGAACCCGACAGCTTGGCTCACCTCAAAACACATCAGGTAATGAGTCGACACATCTCACACAGGGGAGGTTTCTCAGAGTCTCAACTTGTTTCAGCTTTTCCTCGACAGTTTCCTGAAGGAAGCCGGGGCTCAGGTTTCCGATTCACCAGTCAATTAGACCCGAATCAGCCTTTTCAC